>RPOG01001542.1:0-40374 GCA_008086565.1 Thalassoma bifasciatum
AACCTGAGAAGAACCTTGTGTGTGTTTTTTTAGTGGAAATGGAGGAGGAGCTGAGCTCTAATTGGTTTCTGTTTACCAGTAATCCAGCCACACATACAACCACAAGCAATTAGCCTGACAGCTCAGGCTTCATCGGTACAAAACTGTCACTGTGTGTGTGTGTGTGTGTGTGTGTGTGTGTGTGTGTGTGTGTGTGTGTGTGTGTGTGTGTGTGTGTGTGTGTTAGTCATGAGGGAAATGTAATTAGGCTGAGGAAGGCATGAGATTAAAATCAGCTCTTTTGTCCTGGTTTCTTTTAGTCTCTTGGTCTTAAAACATCCGGTTTGACATGATTAGAAGAGGAAACTTGATTCCATTGAAGACGTTACACAAAATACTTCCGTTAAAAATGACAGGCCTTAAGGAAAGATTATGAGTAGGTATTGAAGGAGTGTAAAAAACCTGCAGTACCTACAGTGTCCAAGTGAGGCTGGCTCTAAAAAGTCAAGGTAGCATCAGTAGGTTGGACAACAGAGTTAAAGGTACAGTGTAAAAAGAAGATCATACAAAAGTATGTTTTATTAGAATATAATCACCTGAATATGAAATGATTTCTTATTTGTTAATTTAGGACTAGCATTTTACACAGGAGTGAGTCCACAGCCAAAGGACAGAAGAAACAAACTAGTAAAGTGTGTTTTTAGTGGTCAGTAGGTGGTTATGGAAAAATGCAACAGTTTCAAGGCATAAAGAAGAGAGCATTTGTATTTATAGGAGTTTTTAACATAAAACTTAAAAATAGGAAGATCATATTTATCATGAATCACAAGAGCTTCTTGTCCTTTGAGGCCACCATCATTTCATCAACAGGAGGGTGTAGTTCTGTGTCCCACTACAGCGTTTAACTGCTACACAATGCTAAATATTTCCATTTCTACAAAATGTACATTTAATTATATTTACAATCCTGCGCGCTGAAGCTGTTGCCTGGTTTCAAAATGCCCTCCAGAAACCAATAGGTGATATCACGCTCTGAAAACTAAGAATACTGTTGTCTTCCATGAACAAAATAATTTTATGTATTGGTCATATCACAAAACATTTTTACGCACCATTACAGAAACCTACCAACAAAAGTAGCAATAATAATGGGAGCAGAGCTCACCAAATGTATGACTCATGATCATTCAAAGCATGAATCAAACAAGACGTCTGGTTGTTTGTTGCCAACAAATCATTGAATCAATATGGCCAAATATGACTATTTCACAATTTATGGATCCAATTAAGTCATCACAATTTGGTACTCAAACTTAACACACCAGCTTTAAGGACCAAATGTTTGGAGTAGGGTCTGGAATTCCCGTTTATTAATTCAACATCCAAACTGGGCTCCACCTCTGTGGCTCAGTGCCGGTGCCAGCACATGCCCACTGCTTCCAGCCATTGTTACTCACCACCCAGTGAGCACCTGCAGCATCACATTTCTCTGTGGGAGAGACTCAAGAGCTGTGCACCAGAATTCCTGCAGGTCAATGAGGTATCCTGCAAATATTGTGTCATTCTTTCTCCGTGCTATAATTGCTATCATAGCCACTAAGGATAGCTTCTCCCACTTGCTATCATCAACACACAAAGTCACTCGCACACTGGGCACTCTGTGATTGGCTGGGGTCACAACTCCTCCTTCCTGTCCAGAAACATCCTGAGACAACCAAAACATAAACATATAGATAAAGAAGGGGTTGAAACAGATACAGACTCTGGCACAGGTGTAGAGGCCCATAGGTGACAATTAAGCAGGATTATTCATGTCGGAGCTGACATTTTATTCTTTAAGAAGAGATTATCCACGTATTTACTTCACCTTTCAGTGTTTAGTGTGTTTGCTCTTTTTGGATCAAAGTTTGCATTGTCAGTTGAGTACTTTCTCTGTGTTTTTATCGACTCCCACTTACCCTCTAGTTTCAAAGCCAGTCTCTGGTTGCCCTCAGCTACGTGCATTTTGTATCATCACAAGCATAAAACCCTCACTGGGAACTCATCCAGGGGACATGAACATTTGTTATATTGTCTTCAGTGCTCCAAACCGCTTTCAAATTTATGTCATAGTGAATTCTGGAAGGGTCTATCGATATTTGAACAGCTTTCCAGTTTCTCAAAATGGGAAGAGTCAGAAAGCCTAAATTTGTTTAAAATGAAACCCATGTATTTTGTACACAGAAGACTACATCTACAGCAACTGTGACAAAGCTGAAAAGAGGAGAGCTGAGACAAGCAGGTCTGTGCAGGAGCTTACGTGAAACACAGCAACAAGAGGGATTTATGAATGAAAAGGCGAGCACGCGCCACAAACACATACAGAGAGAGAGAGAGAGAGAGAGAGAGAGAGAGAGAGAGAGAGAGAGAGAGAGAGAGAGAGAGAGACTAGACCAGATTTGACAGGCAGCCAAAAATAGAGACCACAATGAGAGCTGGCTGACGAAGACAGTGCTCTTTCTTTCTCACACACGCACACATATACACGTATACACAATCCACAAACACACACACACACACACACACACACACACACACACACACACACCCCTCTGCAGTCCCTCTATCACCCCGCCCGTCTGGGTCTCTGGTGGATCCGTATGTGAGTCATCGGTGGACTTTAACCGTCTCTGTCCCTCAGAGCTGCAGCAAAGACACAACATCATTCAGTGACAACAAACAGGTGAAAAAGAAAAGATGAACTCAGACCTTTGAAAGAGTAAAGTGAGTAAAAAAAAAACATCCAAGCTAAACTATTTATTTTTCTGTTTTTCATTGACGCAATTCATTAAGAGTCTATAAAAAGACTCTCAGAGGTAAGACTATTTATTGAGAACAGTTACCAAACTCATTTTGCCATTCAGCACGTGCTAACTATGCCACTTTCATAAACAGGTTTCTTTTTTTAACTTTCGTCATGAATCACGTTTTTGCACACAACCCCCTGATAACACATGCCATACACCCCCACAGTGAGCTAATGCTGCTAAAAATAGCTTCATTATGGATGCATTCATTTCTCCAGCAGCCAGAAACACAGAGGAGTGCTGCAGGGTCAAAACTACTTTCCGGTATTATTTTTAAGAGCCAAGCACTTTTTTTTTTGTTTGGCTGACTCAAAAATTAACAGCACACGCGCGTGAGTCCTTGTGTTGCTGTGTGCGTATTTGCGTGCGCCCGTGTTGCGTATCCTCCTCGCTCTCTGACGCACGAGTCAGGTGGTTGCTCTAATAGCATGAGGAGCTGTCCGCGGTGCTGAAACCAGACTCCCACCAAGAGACAGACAGAGAGATGCTCAGTTCACTCACGAGCCTCGATAGAAACTAATTATAAAGGTAAGATTTGGTTGTTATTGATTGATTCACCCACTTAGAGCTGCTCTAAACACGTTTCCTGCCTGCTGAGGTTTCTTTCTGGATACTTTCGCTCTTGCTTCTGTCGCTGTTCTCCAACCTGATGCACCGCCTCACATGTAGAGGGGATGAGGTTGTGCTGCTGCTGCTGCCGTCTCTTTGTTCTCATTCCGCCTCAATTAACACGGAATTGGACTCTTGCTGTTTTTCTTGTGCAACTTTTCTGCTTAGAGTTAATGCAAAAACATAAACTGCGTAAAGTTCAGGAGTTAAAAGTAGAGTTTGAATAATGCGCTTAAGGAACAAGAAGTGTTCATGAAATCAATGTGGAATCAACATCGCTATACGGTTTGGGATGTGCATTTTTCTTTACATTATTAATTTTTAGGAGAGAAAAATCTCTTAAAAACATCAACTTTGCATTAAATGTGCGCGCATTTGCTTTGAATATTTGATAAAAAGTAATTAACATTTTTTGCGCGCATGTTTATTTCAAGCATGCAGAGTTCATCCCTCGAGGCTATTATTGGATTTCTTCAATCAGAAATGTTCAATTAAAGTCAAGGGTGATTAAAATAGTATTAATTGGTTTTATAAAGGTTTCACGGGAACACCAGCCTCACCGGGTTACCTTGACAACAACGGGGCCGTGACTCACAGAGAGTAGCAATTTGACAAGTAATGAGATTTGCACGGGAGCTGCATGCCGCTGCTATTACCGCCGCTGGCAAACAGGCAGCAGGAGTCCAGTGTGATCTTCAAACAGCAGCAGCATGAAGCAGGCGCTCAGCCTTTTGATGCAAACACATGACTGTCAGGGCATCATTATTCACCACTTCAATCTTTCATTTAAACGTCTTTGCTCATGCATGCGCGAATTTTGCTCTCATGCAAAGCATAAGTGCGAATTACAGGATGCTGAAGATGCAAGTATTACACAAAAGATGAAAATTGGGAGGAATGGGGGGATCTGTTCATTTCTATAACTTGGCTGCTCAAAACTGCAAAGAACAATTTCATTTAAAAATGTAAAAAAAAATAAAATAAAAAAAAGGAAGAAAACTGGTGTAATTGAGATTTTTTTGACAATATTATGTTTAAATCCTGAGACGAAAAGTGAAATTAATGAGATAAAATGTCAAAAATTTCATCTCAATCTATAAATATCGACGTTTTATCTTGAAATTTTGACTTTTTGTCTCAAAAGTTTGAGTTCATTATCTCGAACCTCAAAGTTTCTATTTCTTGTCTCATAATTTAAAGTTTTGCAGAAAAAATTTTTGTATTTTGCAGAAAAATTTGACTACTTCCTAAAAAATGCAACTTTTTATCTGATAATTTTGACCCCCCCCCCAAAAAAAAGACTTCTAATCTGATTATTTCGAATTTTTTATTTTATTATTTTGAATTTTTTTTATCTGAAAAAGTTCTCTTATCACATAATTTGATCCTTTCCTGAAAAAAAAAGACTTTCCTCACATTACTTTGATCTAAATATTTCAAATTCTGACTTAATTATTCTTACATTTGGACTTTCTATGTCATAATTCTGATTTTCAACTGAATTTTTCTGACATTTATCTCAAAACTTAACTTGATTTTGGCCAAACAAATCAAGTCTCAACAAAATCCCAACAAGTTTTTCATTTTTATCTTCCTAACTGGCAGAACTGGCTTCCAAACCAATGAGTCTGTTCCTGCATATAGAAAATGTATTTCTTGCTGTGCTCATGATACATTTATATTGTTGCTCTTAAAAATAAACATCACAAATATCACATTTCAGGCCTGATTTTAATGTTAAGTGTACAAAGATTTAGCACAATATGAACAACCAGTAGATTAAAGCTGCTATAGGGAACTTTTTGTTCTGTTGATTTTGGCGCCCCCTGTTGACAAAGATAAACATCTTATTACACATCTTATCTCATCCTCTACATACCCAGGCAGTTTTTCTTAAACAATGTCTTATCCAGTTTTCTTTTCACAGCCAAATGTGCCACTTAACGTGAATAGTGACTGTAAAAACCTGCCTCTTCAGCAGGATGTCAATCCTCTGTCCTGAAATCTGATCCCTCCACAGTGGTTCCACGCTTTGAAACCTCATTTTAGAGATTATCAGTCTCATTGCTCATGTTTTTTTTGGCTCTTAAAGGTCATAAAGAGACACAAGGATCAATTTCAGTCTGTTTTAGCACCAGTTAAGACTCTTCACAGCGCTTTAAAATGCAAAGAAGTAGAGGTGCAAATGTCATGGACATCCTGCTTTCCTGCCTCTAGATCAATCTAAATGTCTCGCTGCTCTGTGATGTTATCATCAGACCAGACATTTAAAGTGATGATAAGAGCTAAAGACATTTAAGAAATGCCAGAGCGGTAACTGTTGCGAACCTGTTAGCTCAATGTTTAAAGGTCAGTGTTGACGTGCACATCTTTGTTTTCCTGTGCAGGCGTCACCATGCCATCACTCCACAAGACCTCCACCTCCACGGGCAAACCTTCGCTCCTCTGCCTAGCCAACCTCCTCTTAATTCACCTCTACCTCAGTTCCCCTTCAGTAGGCGTTCAGGGAGCCTCCCTCAGAGAGCACAGACTAAGAGGTAGTGAACCAGACTCCCAGAGAGGAAGCGTCCACAATGCTCCGAACGCCGACATGCTCAGAGCTCTGGAGTACATCGAGAACCTCAGAGAAAGAACGGGCGTGGACTCCCAGCAGCGCTCCCCTCTCAGCGCAGGCTACGACAACACCCACATGGATGATGCTGAGAAGCTGCGTGCCATGCTGAGGCTGGCCTCTAACCCTGCGAGGAACAATGAAGATCAGGAGGAAGAGGAGGAGGAGGAGGAGGAGGATGAAGGGAGGGAGGATAAGAGTGAAGAGCTGCTGCAGGCTGTGCTCAGCACCCTGCAGCAAACAGAGAAGGCCTCCAGACCGGCTCCACTCCGCCCCAGCGTGCAGCAGAACCAACGCGTCATCAGGCCTCACAGGAAGCTGCCTCTCATGTTCGAGGACGAGGAGGAGGGTGAGGGGGATGAGGATGAAGAGAGGTCAGACCTGGAGCACGAGAACCCATTTAAGCGCACCAACGAGAACGTGGAGGAGAAGTACACGCCTCAGAATCTGGCGACCCTGCAGTCTGTGTTCGATGAACTGGACAAACTCACAAGCGTCAAACCCATGCACAAGCGCCAGGATGAAGAGGATGAGGAGGAGGATGAAGATGATGATGATGTGTTTAGTGTGAGGAATGTTGATCTTGCAGACTGGGGTCCACTGCAAGAGCAGGAAGAGGAGGAAGCAGAAGAGGAGAAGGAGGAAAGAGAAAACAAACACGAGGCAAACAGAGGACTTGATTACGTGGATGATGAAGATGTGGATGGTGATGATGATGATGAAGGAGGAGAGGACTTTTATGAATTATTCAAGAGGTCTAAAGATCCTGATGATGTAGCAAACCTGATGGACTATTTTCTTTTAAAGGTGCTGGAGAAAACAGAGGAAGAGGAGCAGAAACGAGAGATAGAGGAAGAGGAGGAGGAGAAGAGAGCGGCTCAGATGCAGTTTAGTGAGAACATCGACCCTCAAGCCATTTATCAGCTCATCCAGTTCTCCCAAAAATACCAGATCCCTCCTGAGGATCTAGTGGACATGCTCAAAAGTGGAGAGAAGAAAGAAAAGCCACAAAAAGAGGGATTATTCAGGGTAGAAAACAAGTTCCCTCAGATGTCCTTAAAGAAGACACACAAGATTCCTGAAGCCAGAGTCTATAACAGACACTTCCTCGAGAGACAAAAGACCCCGGAGGAGCTGAGGACGGAGGAGATACTGAGCATCCTCGGGTTAGGAGGTGTGGAGGATCAGGTTCCAGTCAGGCAGCAGTACAAAAGCTCACCGTCACGACTTCACACTCAGCCTGCGGGGCGTTCAGGGGAATCCGCTCCCACGCAGCAGAAGCAGCAGCAGCAGCAGGGGCGACGCCTTCTCCCCAGCACTTCCAAAACGAACGACTACGACGACAGCGTGGACGAGGACGAACTGGCGGCGTATCTGGCAGCTCAGATGCTGGCACAGTATCCCAACCCCGCGTACAGTAAGAGCAACAGCAGACAGAGCCAAAAGAGAGACGAGGTCGCACAGAGCACGACGGGCTCCTTCGAGCAGGCCATGCAGAATTATTTTGATCAGATGGACACGGAGAAAAGTGAGAAGAGACAGACTGAGGAGGACGAGAGGGGGGAGGAAACGCAAATGCAAGGCTTTGATAATGACGCGCTCATGAAACTACTGAGCTACCTGAACCCAGAAACAGAACAAAGCGACACCGAAACTGCCCAAGGAATATAAACACAGCTGTAGATACATATACATAGATATAAATATATATTGTTTGGTGGAGGGAGAGGGTGAAATAAAGTATTTTGAAGAATAAAACATGCAGTCAGCTTTAGTTATTCTGTAGTTTTACAAAAGATATTATTTATTAGCAGAAGTGTTAAGACAGTCGATGGAAGCTTTTATAAATGAGTTTGTTGCTCAACAACACAAAAAAAACAGTACATGTGACTCACCAGCCTTACCATTTAACACACACACACTAATACACACACACTCAAACACACACACAAATCCAGTGTTGGATCCCTTGATTCACTTGTGTCTTTTTGGTAATTCTTTCTTAAATGTGGTCATATGTGACATACCTGAGGTTAATAAAGCATTGACTTTATTTTTTCCTTACTGTGTAGTGTTTCTTCATTTACCCAAGTCACATAGTGCATCAGTCAAAGAATAAAAACATCAAAATCTATCAAAATACAGTTATATTCAGTCATACAACTTGATATCATACAGATGAGGCTTTAAAGGCACTTACAGATAAAACATTTGTTTTAGAAAGTTTGTGAAAATGTGACTCACAGGTCCTCCACAGTCACTTAATAAAAATGTCCCAGAGGAGTAAGACCTTCAAGTCTTGAAACGTGTAGGACATCTTCACACCTCCAGGTTCAGTAGGCAGGTTTGCTCATGTATTCCTCCATCGTCTGTGATCAGAGCAGAGACACAAAAAAACATGTATCAGATGATTAATGAGAAGTGGTGTCATTAATTTCATGACGTCCTGTAACCAAATGCGTCTCAAGACCTGTGATGTGTGCAACAATGAGCCTTCAGGTGAAAAGTGCACACTAGCGTCTGAGGTGAAAGCACAGAAATAGACTTTACCAGTATTTTTGTCCTAAATTGGGTTAAAATAAATCCTCTTTTACTCAGTATAAGCCACACTCATATGACAAGTCCAGAAAAAAAAGTCTTTTTGAGCACATTATAAGCCAAAAATAAGGGTCAGAATGTTGTTATTAGTAAAAAAAAAACTATTCAAGTAAAGTAAGCGATGAAAAGACATAATTTCAAAGCTCTATTACATAAACTCATCGTTGGACAATAAACTTTTTTCATCCTGCACTGTTCATCCAGAGCCTAAGGTCTTTGTATTTCTCAGTAACTATCAGGAGAAGTTGAAGTACCTCTTGTAATGTGTCAGACTCCTCCATACACCCGACCACAGCTGCTTTTGAAGTTTCCACAACTTCTCCTCCCATGAGAAACTCGTCCAGGATGAAGTACGCCTTCTCAAAATTGAATATAATGTCCAGCTCACAAACCTGCACCAGAATAGCACATCATGTGTGAATGAGAACAAGAAGTGAATCAGATCAATGAGCACGATTATATTCATGTAAGGGGGTTATATTTAGAATGAATAATATAAAGACAGTCAGATTTTAACTTGAACAGAAAACAGAATAGCATCTTTAACATGTGAGAAGCTTTAAAACCTTCTTATCATATTTTTGTGAATCAAATATTATAAGGAAAAATTAGGAAATTACATTTTGTGGACACCAGGGGGAGACAAACAGGCAAAAAGCAAATCTTTAATAAGATGTTATGTTATTTTCAGTAAGAAAGTATTACTGGGTGCATCTGTTGGGACGCTTATAACAAGCAGACTCTTAAAGGGACACCCTAGTAATTATTTTAAAATGGGGTCTTGTTTTTTTGTTGTGGTGAATGAATGATTCATGGATTCAAACTATTTGAAATGCTTCAGTTGATTGGTTAAAGCTGCTGCTCTGAGGCAGGCTGCCATAGGTGTTTGTTTCATAAGGAGAGACATGTAATCCACAGTGTCTGACACAACTACAGAGGTGATCCCAACAGACTTATTTGTTGAAATAAGCTCCATCTTTAGTTTACTGGTTGACGTTTATACAACATATTTGAAGATCAATCTGTAATCCCCTTTACATCATAGGTCATCTAGATACATAGATCTCTAATGAGAGAGGCATCAGTAACTATTCTACCACAGCCAAGTAAACATAAGACCACCTGTGGAGACTGGTGCAACACAAGCTTACCTGATTTTGACACAAACACCTTTAGTAATAATTACAGCTGGTAGATGAGTGTCTGAAATTCCATCCATGGTAGGAAGGGATCCGAATGGTTTACAACAAGATACTTAAGGCTGCATCACAGTTTATAGCATGCTTTATGAAACTGTCTGTGTCCAGCTTTACAACAGCCACAAGACTTTGAACACAGCACAATTTCACTCTCAAGAAAACCTAGCAGGTAAAATCCTGTGACTTTGATGTGAGTCACATTACAGTTGTATCTAGTTAAAAGGATGAGTTTCCCCTTAAAAATAAATAAAGTATATCTGAAAGGATCATTTCTACAATGTTTTTTAACACTTTGAATTGTGGTTTTAGCTTTGTCAGCAGTTGAAAAATCCTGTTGGAAAATAAAACCACAACTTAAATCGGTCTTAACTAGCAGCCCCTGAGTAATTACAGCAGGTTCAGTAGCTAACAGCCAGGGTTATGAGACACAAACTGTATAAGGGACAGATAACATACCTGCCCCTAAGAGATGGGGCTGTAAGATTAGCCCCCCCTGGTGCCTGGCTGCTGTAGCCTTCATGTGAACATGTATGTCGCTAACAAAACAGTTACTTTTTGTTGTGCTGATTTATAGTCAAGTCTTTATTTCCCTGAGGAATTTAATCTTAACTAGTGAATTGATTCATCTTCTCTCTTAGAAAGATAGACTGTAAAAAACATGAACACTATGTCACTCAGCCAGAAGTGAGGTCATCACATAAATTGCTCCTCCTGGTGACAGTATAGCTGCAGGATAGGTCTAACACTCAGTCTTTAATGCACCTCACAAAAATGGTTCTCACATCCATATGCTGCAGTGATATGAAGATATTTGGCTGCATTGTGTTCAAGTCCTCTTTTTTTCTCAAGGAGTTGGTTTTTCATTGGTTATTAGACATTAAAAATTGGGTTCTTTGTTGCGTTTTGCGATGATTGACAGCTGCCGTTCATGAGTAGTTTTTCTTGGAACAGCAAAATACTTTGGGAAAGAGAGCCAAGAAGAGATAAGACTTTCAAAAGAAATGGAAAAAAAAGTTTTTATGCTGTATTTGTCTTATGGCTCCACTCAGATTCTCAGTGGTCTTTGCTGCTCAAGCTCTGTCTGCACAACGGCGGCTAAGGGCGGCTCCTAAGACGGGGTTCTTATGGCTTCAAAACCATACAACGTTAAAAGGCTGAGCCACGCTGTTCATTCTTTTATACAGTCAATGGTCAGAAAAGCATCTTTCTTTGCCTGGCTGGATGAGTATAGTGAGGAAATTTTAAGACAAGCTGACACAAGAGTCATGAATAACTTTGCTTAACCTTGAGT
The DNA here is from genome assembly GCA_008086565.1 of Thalassoma bifasciatum. Taxonomy (NCBI): domain Eukaryota; kingdom Metazoa; phylum Chordata; class Actinopteri; order Labriformes; family Labridae; genus Thalassoma; species Thalassoma bifasciatum. Next base: position 11,134 of record RPOG01001542.1, read on the forward strand.
ATCTACACAACTACAAGAACCTAGTCTGCTGTAAACTGGACCCACCTAAGTGGAGATGGGTGCTAAGTTCGGTACTTTTATAGGTACCCACCAAATTCTGACAGGAGTATTGAATACCACTTTACATAAAATTAAACAGTCCCATGTTTCAGTACCTAAGTGCACCCTTGGAGAGTGGGCTATTTTCCATACGACATGGTATTTGAGTACGTAAAGCTGGGTTTTAATTTGAGCCTATTAAGAGAAAAAAAACTGGGTAGTTGTAGTTAAGTCATTAAGTTATAATAAACTTTAGTTAAGGGTTTCCATGTTGAAAAGATTTGCAAAACAACTGCAATGTTTAAGAGCAAGCAGCTGATTTGTGTTTTGATATATTTGCTTAAGTTTAGATATTGAGAAATAAAAATGTTAAATAAAAATGTTTTGACATTTTATAATTTAAAAAAATTCACATTTTGTACTACATTAAAACACACAAAACACCAAAAACTGGTACCATTGAGTACTGATACTGATTCCTAGCTGCCAGCATAGGTGGTTCAAATATGAGAGGTTCCTATTCTGTTTCAGGAGAAGTAGAGTGATGGCACCATCAACTTTCATATTTTGCTTCAATTTTATCCAGTAAAAGGAGATGTCATCTATATCCCTGGGCATTTCATGCAGTAAGACTGCATTAAAAACTGTCTTCTGTTTTAAAAACACATTTCTGATTCTTATCTGTGTTTTACGGCACTTTTTTAAAGATTAGTTCCTTTTTTAGACAAAAAGTTTTATGACCTTTACTTAGATTGCCCTGGGAAGACCTTGAGGTAGACAGAAAAATGAAAGCCTGCCCTCCAATCAATAACAGCACCGATGAAGTTTAAACTGTCTCTTAACAATCACAGGCTGTGACATTAAACTTTGCTTACATTTCCAAAGTATCGATCCAACAGCTCCACATATCTGTGCAGCACCTCGAGGCTCAGCAGCTCATTGTCCTGAGACTCCAGACCAGCACAGAAATACAGGCTGGCATACCTGCATACCAAATACAACCAGAGTTCAACCTTAGGGAAGTTATTTTTATATTTGAAAAAAAAATGCCCTTAAAAATAACAAGCATGTTATGACTGGAAATCCTGAGGCTGGAAATATGTCAAGTGAAAGTTAGAGGCAGAACAAGCAGAGTCACGTTTGTATAAAAATCAACATGTTTCTGTCATTGAACTGCTCACTACAGTTGAAGTTCAACCATATGGATTCAACATCTCACTCTTATTTCCTGAGTTTAAGATGCATTTGTAGTGAACCACGTTGAAAGAAAACCGCCTCCGTCTTTTTTGTCCACTCCCTGTTCCTCTACTTTTACAACAAGTTAGTTTTTGTAGCTGCAGGTGATGAAAAAACCGAGAGGGTAATAAAAGCGGTGTTGCACCTTCACTATCAGGGCGCTATCGGAGCTATGAGCCATGCTCTGTGTGTTTAACCCTCCTTTACTATACCCAGGTCTTGTTAACCCTTTGTTGACAATGGGTGTGTGTGTTTCTGTGTGTTTCTGTATCTAAAGCAGAGCTGAAGGTGGTTTCTGCTGGTTTATCTCTGTATGCACCTTTTGTAAACAATCTTCAAATCCCTCCACTGGAGGAAGTTGCAGGAACGTGGAGGTCGGCCCAGTACCAGCATCATCATGTCCCGAATCACCTTTTTCTTTTCTCTGTCTGTGTACGTCGTGAACCATTTCTGCAGCCGCAGCTTCCCCTGACGGCTGAACAGCAGCAGGAAGCGCATCTAGAGAGAGAAGAGACAACACAAAATACATATAAACAAGTGTATAACTACAAAACCAGAGGAGCTACTTGTGTCTTCAGAGGTGATTAACATAAATGCGTCTTCTGTGTGCTGTAGCTTGTCAACAAAAGAAGACAAACAGAATGCAAATACAGCCTGCAACGGAAACAATTCCACCTAATCCAAAATTTACATAAGATTTCATAGCTACAGAAGAGAACAAAGATCACCAAGGAAGCATAACACACCTATGGTACCTGTGAGTGCAATTACATGCTAAATACAGCGTGTGTGAGTGTGTGTTTGTGTGTTGTGCAAGGGCAATTAGTGGAGCTCTTTGCCCTCAGGTGCAGTTGCAAGCAGTGTTGCCTCTGCATGCAAGATAAAGCCAGACATGAGGAGGAAGGAAGAAAGGGAGTGCACCTCTAACACAGCTGAGGAAAGATGTGGATTCAAACACACCGAGCAGTGTTACAAATGTTACATTAAACACAACAGTTTGAACCTAAAAGCTGAAAACATTTGCCTTCATTTGTCTGCTGGTGCAAACTGCTTGTAAGACCTTAAAATTATCCTGCTGTCTTTTAATCCTGTCATGGAAAAGATTCAAGGAAAAAGAAACTAAAGTATACTGTGTTAGATCTTTGATCAAGGAATCAGCTACTACAAAATTCTGAGTTGGCGACTAGACTGATAATGTCTGCAATTACTGAATATTTAACCTCACATCACGATAAAGCTCACTCCATAACCATAAAGTGCATGTATATACACAAAACATCACACTCACCATTTTGGCACAGATGTTGAAGAATAGTCCCACAGACTAAAACTCTTCCAGCCCTCTCTGAGTGAAGTTTATTTGTAAATTTTATAGTTATTCCTCACTACACTTGTGGTGCTGTTTCAAATACGCCGACATTGTTGATCTTCCCAGAAATCTGTGCGCTCACACCTTCTCCAGACGGAGCCGCGCCCCGCTGCGGTCCGGCGGCTGATTGGCTGATGAGGAGCCTCAGGGCAAAGACGGACAGGTGAACAGTCCTGCGGTCATCCTGGAGCTGTGTGACTCAATTTAAGGAAGAAGAAAAAGACAGAATCCACTCATGCAGGGGTGGTGAGCTCAGGCTGGTTTTTCACCTGCAGATTTTTGAAATCATGAATAGTTTATTTAGTTTTATCCTTAATGACCCGCAACAAATATTTCCCTCTAAGCTTTGAAACACAAACCCAACAAATAGAAATATTGACAACAATTATTTAAAGAACTTTTTTAAGTGCTGTTTCACTTTTTTTCCCTAGTTCGACTGTTTTTATCTTTTGCTCATGGTCTGGAAGTAGTTTTATTTTATCAATACTGTTTTCGAACATGTCTTCCTAATGAAGTAACAAAAAGAAAATCTCAATATTCAATTCTGGATTTGATGCACCAAATATATGCCTTAAATACACCTAATATAACATAATATAAAAAAGATTGTGGTTCTGATACTTCTATTCATGATAGCATTAATTAACCTGTCTTGCCATTGAGCTTTATTATGAGGATACTGTCATTTAAATGCATAAAAAAAATTGAAAAATAGTTTTCTTTATTATTTATCTTTTTTTTCATTTCATTTATTTATATTCGAAACAGTCGTCTGCTTGGAAAGAGTTTTTTTTTTTGATGTCATAGTTTCTTATATCCTAATGGAAGCCCATTTCCACCAGTGAAAAAAATGAGCAAAAAAACTTTCTTTTTCCATGTTAAGCCAAAATCTTAAAAAAAAACAAAAAGTCAAATTTGTGGGAAAAAAAAGAAAAAAAAAAGACTTTCAATTTTCTTTTCCTCCCAATTTCAGCTTTTTATATCAAAATTTTGACTAACCACAGGTTAACATAAAGGCTTTAAACGTTATTATTTTGTTGTTCGTTTCCATGTTGAACTCTCTGTGTCCCCATGTCACTGCCGCTGGGTGGCCGGAGAGGTTGGCACCGACCCACTAACGTTGATTTATTGGAGCTCCACGTGGTTTTTGGTCCAGGCTAAAAGCAGAGGAGAGAGCTGAGCGCAACGAGAGGCTTCCAGAGCGACAGCATGTCTCTGTACCGCAACTCCGCCTGGTTCGTGAAGGGACTGACCGAGTTCACCAGGTAAGAGATGAGTCCTCTGTGAGTGACTGCGTGAGCTCTGTGTGCTGTGAGTGTCTCTGTGTGACCTGCTGCGTCTGACCTGCATCCTCTCAAGTTTATCCGTGTGCGTAAAGAGAGCAGAGTAACTTAACTTTTCTTAAAATAATGTAAAATATAGGATTTGATGCCCTCAACTTCTTTGAAAACATAGTATTTCATCCAATGTAATCTTGAAACTTGGTCTAACTTTTTAATTCAAGTTTTGTATTTTTCCAATGTAACCCAGAATAATGACTCACAAATTTAAACTCTCTTTTCGCAACACTGACACCACAGGATGCAAAGTTGTGCCTAAACCTCTCGTTGAACTCTGTGTTGATCAATTACATTGTATTCTTTAATTTCTAAATCTATAAAAAGCTTTTTCCTTGAATTAAAATCTAAGATTAAAAAAGTATGAAAGCTTGTTTCTAGCTAAAGAAAGTCTAATAAATGTTATTCAGATTAAGTAAGATGCAGTTGTGAAGGAACTGACTCAGTGTGCTGCCCTCAAGTGTCATTTTATTTTAAGGTGGGAGTGAAATAAGTAGTTGAGTGAATTTCTCAAGTATAAGCAAATCAATCAGCAACTTATGAGAGATGAGACAACTTGTTTTAGATGTTTTTTTTGCAGAAATACAATCATCACTGACCACAAATGTACATGAATGTGAGGATTCGATACTTTTCTCAGTTTAGTGTTGTTTTAAACCAAATGTTTTGGGGTTTTCTCTGTATTGTTTACTGTTTTCTGACCTTTACCAGGCCCAGTGATTAAGTATTGTATCCTACATAATGAAAATTTCTGAGATTCAATGGACTCAATAAGTTCAGAATAGGTCAAAGGTCACATGGGAGCTGAATCTTTGAATGGAAACCATACGTTTAATAACTGACTGAAGATTTTTTGCTGTAAGTTGTCCTGGTTTTTAAGTTGATCTGTGACTCAGCACGAGACATGAAGGACCATCAGTCATTTGTTCAAACACAACGGCTCTCACATGCACCATCAGTTATATCTGATCCCTTGCAGCCCGAAGGCGCCTTTCCTCATCACCCTGCAGCTCGCCAACTTGTGTGAAGAGGTGCTTTTGTGATTGTTTCCCTTCATCCCTTTGTTCTGTGTTATCTTTACTCCAGTCGAGCTGCCCGGCAGCCCGCTCTGACCCTGCACTAATGGCTCTCTGCATGACACCATGGAACAGAGCGGGCATTTAGCCTCACTGTTACCCCCCTCCCCAACCCTTCATCCCCCTCTTCAGCCGCCCTCAACAATGGCGTCTGTGACAAAGGGCTCGATTGAAGACTTTGGTGCCACCAGGGTCACCCGCAAACACTCAGACACACACACACCGATGCTGTTGTCACCTCACATAGTCTCACCCTAAAGCAGTTCTCTTCAGAGATGATGCCAGGCACACTCTCGCCGTCATTGTCTGTACAGTAAAGCTGTGACTGGGCTGACCTCAAACACTGACCCTCTCTGACCTAAACACAGCAGTGCTGATCATGGAAAGTGGAATTTGGCATGACACTTGTGGCTGAGTTGAATTCTGGAATATGCCAGTGGGTAGCTGGCGTACTCCAGTTTTCAAACTGGCATACCAGTTCCAGCAGTGGTATGCCACTCATCTAAGGCTGGTATGTGTTCAGATTTTGAATGATTTCGGACTTGTAAAGCACTTTGTTCTGCAGTTTTGAGTGTATGAAAATAAGATAAAGTTCCACTGATTTGATTTCATGCTGCACCCAATGAAATAGGTGGCGGTAGGCATCTCGGTGTTTGCAGTCAAAGAAGAGGAAGAGGCCAAGCACTGTATTCAGTTTAGTCAGATTTTGTGTTTATAGTTGTTAATAATATTCTATATGTAGAATTATTGTTATTGTTATTATTGTTATTATTATTATTATTATTATTATTATTATTATTATTATTATTATTATTATTATTATTATTCTCTTTTATGCCTTACTATTACCTTGCACAAGAGAACACAGTTTACCAAAACAAATCCCTTGTATGTTCAAGCATACCTGGCAATTAAAGTTGATTCTGATTATACGGTGGCAAGGCTAGGCTAAGCTAATGCTAAACAAGTTACTTGATCAACCACAATCAACTTCGCACTGCAACTTTCAAAAAACTTAGTTACACTTTACAAGAACAGACATTTAAGGCAAAGGTTTAGCCCGACCCAAAGACCACATGATACATATACATTAATTTCCATCACTGCTGAAATGATATTGTAAATAAAACAAAATAAGACAGTCAGTCTGATGAAGGCATGCCTTTTTGGAGCAGCACTTGGCATTAGGAAGAGGAATATACCAGTTTTAGCAGGGTTGTATACCACTAATTGAACATGTATGCCAGTTTGAAAACTGGAAAATGCCACTGAGGAACTGTCATATTACACTAAACCACAAGTGGCATGCTATATACCACTTTTCACTCTTGCTGTCACTCCCTAAACACACACTGGCAGGGACAAGTCTGCTTTTACTTATTCAATAATCTTTGGCTCTTTTGATTTTACTGTGAAGGTCACCTGAAGTTCTTAAGAAAAACAGATTGCGCACATGTTTGTAAAGCAGCGTATGTTCATATTCTGCAGGAATGCTTTCCTGTCAGCCTCCAAGAGGTTCGTTGAGAAGGACCTAGAGGTGACGGTGGCCGGTCGTGCCTTCATGATAACAGGAGCCAACAGTGGCATTGGGAAAGCCACTGCTATGGCGATTGCAAAGAAAGGTACCCGCCACACCGCCTGTCCTCGAGTAAACCTTTCTGTTAGGTTTTGTTTCCTTCAGGAGGTAATAGGTGAATCTGTTCTGTCTTTGTCACAGGCGGGACAGTCCACATGGTGTGCAGGAACAAGGACAAGGCCGAAGAGGCGAGGGCCGATATCGTGAAGGAGTCTGGAAACAAAGTAGGGAATGAGTCACATCTCATCAAACACTTGAAATAGCACAGAGAAATGTGACATTTAAAATCAGTCTGGTAATCCATAGCTGACATTTTTTCATTATCCTCACTGTCTGCTGTCTTTACAGGAGGTCTATGTCCACATCCTCGACCTGTCTGAAACCAAAAAGGTCTGGGAGTTTGCTGAGGGATTCAAGAGAAAGTTCAAGGCTCTCAACGTGTTGGTGAGTGACCTGAATTATTATTTTTGTGTCTAAAAATAATGGGTTTTGCTCAGCAGTTGTAGCATGCACCCTGTACACAGAGACTGTCCTTGTGACCCTTCGCTGCCTCTCTCTCCTCCAACTGTTGCCTCTAAATCTTTACCCCTTATTATTATGGTGTCATCTTTTGTAATGTGTGCAGATTAATAATGCTGGTGCCATCATGAGTCAGAGGGATGTAAACGCTGAGGGACTCGAGAAAAGCTTCGCCACCAACGTCCTCGGTAAGTCACAGGTGAAAGGAGTCGTAGAGGAAAATGTTTGAGGAAAATGTAAGAGCAGTGATATTTTCTTTCCATCCACCAGGGGTTTATATCCTCACCAAGAGTCTCATCCCTCTGCTGGAGAAGAGCGCAGACCCCAGAGTGGTGAGTCTGAGACACAACATGTGTTTGATTGAAACCAACCTTCTTCTTTTTTCTTCTACTTAACACAAGAACAGTTCATAGACTTCATAGCTAACACAATGAAAAACAGAAAACACATCCATCATTTTAATCAGCAGTAATTGGATCATGGGTTGTGGCTGTTCAGCAGTTTATCGCTGCTCACACTAATGAGACACACAGCAGGGAAACATCCAGAGTTGGCTAAATAGTGAAGAGAGACACATGAAAGAGGTTTTTGAGTCGTCCCTGGAGTAAAGCAAATAGAGCAACTTTAAAATTCACAAATATTCACTCACATGTAGATGCAGGGGAATATTTTGCAATAAGCATCAGAGTTAACATTTAAAACACTTACTGATGTTCCTATTTGTGCTGCATAAACAGAAAAGAGTCAGACTTTTTCTCTGTATTTAATTTCTGAACCTAAAGTCATTGCCTGAAGCAGGTCTCGAAAAAAAGTGAGTTCAAGCAAAAATAGTCTTTGTTTACATCCCCACCTCAAACACTCCTGAGGAGTGATGCAGTTAACTGTCAATAGGAAGAGAAAAGACTAAGATGTTTAAGTTAGATACAGTTTAATCATGGTCAGGACAAGATTAACAAAGAGATAAGAGGCACTACTTTGTCCACAGCTGGAGCTGCAATCAACACAATTAGAGTTTTCAAAAAAACAGGAGTGTTTTGCAAAACCTAGTGATCAATTTCTATACTCAAATACTTGCTAACTTAACCCTAATATAGGCAAAACTCCACAATCGATGAATACTTGCACATGAAAACAGGATTCTTTTACAGTGAGAATCTTTAAGGATATGAATAAAGTTTTGTTTTTTTTGGGGGGGGGGTTGTCATGGACAAAGTGCAGTGCTGCTCACAATCAATACACTTAATTCATTTATCAATCATACCCACTGTCAAAACTAAAAAAAAAAATGTCACTGTGGCATTATCATGACACAACAACATAGCTTATTACAATAAATTACCAATGTGGCAGTAAAAACAATGTCATATTAAAATAAATGCAGTAGTAACTCAACCCTCACACTCATACTGTCATACTGGAGCTTTATGTTAATTGCTGTTTCTTTGTTATGTACTGTGATGGAAAGTGGTTACTTTTATATCCGCTAGCTCCAAACTGTCTCCAAGAGGGCAGAACTTATATATTGAATAAAGAATGTGAGAAGACATTACCATTTGTAGCTTGTTTTTTAGTATTTTATTCCATTTCTATCTATTCTATTCAAGGATTCGTATAAGTTGAGCTTTTACATGACGTCCGTATTAAACGTGACCTCCCTTTTATGCCCTGAGTGCGTTTTCATTTGTATTTGCTCAGATCACAGTTTCATCAGGGGGGATGTTGGTGCAGAAGCTGCGGACAGGAAACCTGCAGTCTGACAGAGGACGCTTCGATGGTACCATGGTCTACGCCCAGCACAAAGTAAGAGAGAGTAAGAGAGGAAAGATTGAACATTAAAATCTTTATTTCTTGTATGCAGGTGAAGTTTTAAGCTCACAATTGTTTAAAAAAATATTCTTTAATCCTAGAACACATTTAAAGCAGGTTAATTTGAAATTGTAAAGATACATTTAAGGAATGAAGACTGAAAACAACAGAAAAAACTTAATTCAAAGTTTGATAGGGTTAAACTAATTATGCTCACTCATTTTGTACCTTTTCTTCTGTTTCATGAATTTTGGAAATGAGATTGTGTTTGTTTTTGCAGAGGCAGCAGGTGGTGATGACAGAGCAGTTTGCTAAGACTCACACTAACATCCACTTCTCCGTCATGCATCCAGGCTGGGTGGACACTCCAGGTACACCTGCTCACATTCAGCTCTACAGAGAGAACTAAATATTTATCAAAAATTTCCCCTTTTAAAGTAATATAATATTGTATTAAGATTATTCTACTTTCTTCCTCTCCCTCCCTCCCTGTCTGTGTGTTGAAGCCGTGGCCAATGCCATGCCAGACTTCCACAGCTCCATGAAGGACAGCCTGCGTACCCCCGAGCAGGGTGCTGACACCGTGGTGTGGTTGGCTGTTTCTGAGGCTGCAACCAAAAATCTCAGCGGACGATTTTACCAGGGTAATTAAAGCAATCTGTCATTTTACACTCAGCCCACTCACTCTGAAAGACATTCATATCTTAAGCTCGTCAGCAGCTTTAACAGCAGCTCAGATGCTAAACTCAAGGGGGAAGAGGTCATCAGGTTTAAGAGGTGATGTCTGGTGGATCCTAAAATGGATAACAACTTTAAGATCTGAGATATTTCTCTTTTTTTAATCCAATTTCACCATAACTATACAAATGGCTCTTTGTTCACTTCATGTTAGCCATTAGACTTGATAAGACCCTGACTCTTTGTTCATCACTGGAAAGCAAAGATGACTTTGCAGGATTTGAAGTGGTGGCCTCTGCTGTTGAAAAACTGCAGTTTCATGAGGCTCCAAAATGGGCAATTGAATTGCAAAAATCAACATGTCTACAGCCTTAAATAGACTGTTTTTAGAATGAATAGCTTAGATTTTATATATGTTTATGTATAAATCACTTTTTTATTTTATGCTCATGTTTGTACAGACTTGTAGACATTGTTGATATGAAGGACAGATGGGCATGTTACAGCTGTTTGCTGTTTATTACCTACAGCTTTAACTCCATCTATACTCCTTTCTAGAGTTGTGAGGAGTTTGTGTAAGTCAGTGTTTACAACATGTCAACTTCCATCTTTTGGCTTTATCTTTCTTTAGAAACTTATGAGTGACGTTACAAAGACTACATTCATGTTCTAGTTTACATTGTTTATGTTTACAACTAGAAAGATCGACCTCTGGTTCACTGCTGCAGAAACAACCTGTTGTCAGGGTTTATTGTCTTAGATCCAGTTGAGCTACAAGGTCACACAACTATCCTACAAGTATTTCTTTCATTTTTGCTTTCAAATGCTCTCTTAAGATTTCTCATTGAAATTTTATTTGGCGAAGGATTTTTCTGTTGTTTTAAGACTCTGAGAGTTTACCCTGGAGGCAAACATGAGACGTGTTGGGATGATCAATTATTTGATGTTTTGGAGGGCAGGTAGTTTAATGGTCTACGTCACACTCCATGATGTTCACCATTGTGTCGGTGGCCTAGGTTATGTGGCCCCACTCTCACTCTGTTTCCTGCTCTATCTACTATCAACCACCATATTAAATGTATACTAGGAGGGGGGGTTGAAAAGCTGAGCACCGCATTTCCACATTGAGCACTTTCTTGCAGCAAATTCTTAATGTTGAAATGCTAAGCCACAGCCCTAATTTCAACATAAAAGCCCGAAAAATTTACTAGAAAAAAAAGATTTTTTAACTTTTGAAATCTTATGTTTGATCCATTTAAAACTCAGATCAAAAAGTTCCAGGTGCCACATGTTTGAAAGAGAAGTGCAGTGGTGTGTATTTTTCATTCTAATGGAAACAGAGAAGTTCTCCAATCAGTTAAAACAGAGTACTGATTTGAAAATGAACCAACATAATAAACCAAGATGACAAGAGAAGAAAGACTTTAGAGGAAGAGGAGAAAAAAAAGGAGAGAGGTGAATTCTGTGTTTGTGGAGCAGAGTTGTGTGTGTGTGTGTGTGTTTGTGTGTGTTTGTTTGAGGGTTTGGCCTGTGTCCATTGCAGCTGGAGTGGGCTGCTTTTGGTGCCAGATACTGCCAGAGAGTACAGTGTCTCAGTGAGTGCACACACACACACACACACACACACACACACACACACACACACACACACACACACACAAAGAGCTCAGTGGCCTTGAAGATGATATGGAGGCTCTCTGAGACAAACACACGGAAATGCTGCAGTGTTATTATGATGTAATGACATGTATGGTGACCTTGTTGTGCATCATCAGCACACAACGGTAGTTATGTAACACCAGAGTGAAGACATGGAGATGACATGAATGAGCTGTGCAAGTCTGGTATTGGTGTTTGAAGCATGTTTGGTGATGTAGTGTTTTGACCAATCAGCAGGCTTTGTTGTATGGTGGGAAAACACTGTGTACGGAGAGCAAAAGCAGGCAGGATGCAGTCTGCTATAATGACATCTTGGCCCTGATATATCAGCGTCTCTGCATCTCAACACAGCCAACAATCTGTACTTGATCAGTAGTTACAACTTGAGCAAAGATGAGATTACAAAGCACACCTGTATGATCATAGCTGTTTTATCTTAATTCTAACAGACAGAAAGACAGTTTCCACCCACCTGCCGCTGGCCTGGACCCACAGCTCCGCTCTGGAGGAGCAGAAGTTAATGTCTCTGCTGGAAGACCTTGCCAAGACGTTTCAGCCGCATTGAGACCCCAGGAACAGGCTAAAAAAAAACACACACACAACACTAACAACATCCAGGTACTGACCGAGGCTGGGCTCAGAGTGTCGTCACACTGATGATGAAAAAGATCTGAGTCCGTTTTCTCTTGAGTATTTGGAGTTTAACACAACCTGAGGCTTAAAAATAAGAGAAATATAAGACACTGTGAGTTCAGGATGGGAGAGGAAGATTTATAACGCTCTTTAACTGTGTGAATGATAACAGAAGAGCTCAGCTTTATGAGGACTAAACATGTTACTGAATCAAAGTGTTTGATAGTGATGCTGCCTGTCAGTGAGTTTTCACTAATAGAGAGAGCACCTTCACCTTCACAAACACACTAAAACACACCCCAGTGTGTTACTGTGACTTTATGGAAGTTGTCAATCAGATGGGAATCTGATGTGACCAAAGTCACAAATACACACAGAAATATTAACCCACAGCACCAGCTTTGAGCTCAATCTCAGTGCATCACAGAGAGAATATATTAGAAAGTTTATGTGCTATATCAAAGCACAGTCACTGGGACGAGGGTCAAATCTACATCAATACCCTGATGAGGTCATTACATCCATATTAGGTTCTCAACTCCTGAGAAAAATGAAGAGAATTCATCAGCTGAAAAGAGCAATGGAAGTGAAATCAGTTACAAGGAGATGTAAAAAAGCTTTCAAATCTTTTGCATAAACCAGGTGAGTGGGAGAGGAATAAATCAACAAAGATTGTCTTCAAACTCCTCACACTTACCAACTTGCAAAAACTGTAAACACTTATAGGCGTTTACTACACCTTCACGGAAAAACAGCCTGATGAAGGTGTTGTTCTACAATGTGGCTGAGAAATGCTATATAAGAGTTGCTTGCAAAGTCAGTATCACTCGACTCAAGTAGATGATTTTATAGATTTATTCAAATTAAAGTTGTTTATGGAGCTGAAGTCTCATAATTTTAGCATCTTTGAGTTTTTTGTCAGTTAGTCTATCTTTCTTTTTTTTTTTTTTCATTTTTCGCTCATTGTACATCTCTANTATATATATATATATATTATGGTTATGAGATCTTAGACAGGTTTCAATGCAGTGATTGTGTCATACCACATCAAAATCAAGTCATAAAACAATCACCTAAATTATTCTGTCGATTGATGCACAAGAACAAAATGTTTAATGTCTAATAACAGTTACACTGAGAGCCAATGCTCTCTCCATCATGACTTAACTGCTCATCAGCTTTACCAGAAGTTTATCTCCTCACACCTTGTGTCTTTTGCAAACCATTGAAGTGGTGTAGGACAGCAAACCTTTGATGTTTTGTCCCTGAAATTTAAACACTAGCAGGCCTAAAGATCCCAGAATAGAGGACTGAAATCTGAGACATTTTCTGCAGCAGATTGGGCTCAGGCTGGAGATGAAGTGCTCTCTGTGTTAGCCCTGTTCAGCAGCATCACTTGACATGCGTCTAGTCTGAATAATATCTGCACTGCACCTTTAAAAAGTCTCTTTACTGACTGTGACTGTGGCTTCAGTCTGTCTTGTAAATGCCTGTTTGAATAAAGAAAAAAAATGAATGTGTTGTGTCTCATTTGAACCTCGAGATCATTGCTCTGCCAACACCATGTGCTCTGATGAATCAGTGGGGCAAAAGTCTGCTCACAACATGTGGTTAATTGTCCTACATTTTTAATGCATGGTTAATTTTTCATCTTATCTACAAACTGTCTCCTCTAGAAACTCCTCTACAAATTAAAGTGGTGTTCATTTGATCACATCATCTCTATTACTCCTCAGTGACATTAATTCATTCTTTACTATTAACATTAAATCAGTAACATATGTCCATGTAAAGACTTTTGTCGCAAAAAAAGGAGCTACAAATATAAACTCAGCTGCATTATTGTCTGAAATGCACAACATTTCCTTACGAAAAACAAGCATAGAAAGTGATTTTCTCCCTGTTTTAATTCCTGCAGGGACTTTATTCAGCTCAGTAAAACTTGAGCATAACACTTTGTGGAGCCTGGAGAAAGACCATCTAACAGGAAACCTTGTAATATTATGGTTATTCCAGAAAGTTAACTTTTTTTCTTTTAAAAATACAACTGAATGTTCATTTTGTTACATTTTTATTCCTGAAATGTCAGACCTTTTATTTTAATGTGGCCTCTGTACTCTCAGTCACGTGACACAAACAGCCCCAAAAACTTTTTCCACTATATTTGTTTTTGTGTTTTAAAAGAGTCATCCAAAGTCACTGGGACTATTTCACGTGAAAGTAAATCATCTTCAGAGTACAGTTAACACCCCAGACTTTAATTATGGTGTCTTTTAGTAGCACAATAAACTAGAGGCACCCACAGGTAGTTATTTCCCTGCACCACAGCAACAGAGGGTTTGAAGGTGGTAACATTTTCAGAAAATCTTATAGACTCTTTATCTAAAAGACTGCATGAAATAATAATTCTGAGTGCTGTTTTCAGGTTGTTTTGCTGCACTTCAGCAGCAAAAAAAGAGAATCTGTGCACGTTTCTTCATATATTCTGTTAATACATTAGGTTTTCAAGGGGCAAACAGACAGAAGGGGATGATAGAATTCAAAAATTGTTAACATTCCTGCAAAATATTTGCTTCAATAACTTTGGATTAGTCTCAAACCACTATAAAATATCATCATGTGTATCTATGAATCTATATTAGGATGTAAATACTTAATGATATGTTTGCATGTCATGCAAGTTATTTAGTTTGTTGACAAAAGGATACAAAGACCAAAACAAATAAAAGTAAACAACCACATACAATGAGAACAGATAAATACTTTACTACAAATATAAATATACACTACATGATCAAAAACCTGGAATGTGACTACATTTTGGAAACCGGACATTAATATGCTCATTTTCCCACTTACAGTAAGGCAAGCGTTAGTCTAACATTAGAAGATACTAGCTGCTATTTACAAGGACGCTACATCAAACCAAGGAATTATCCCTCCCAGACATGAACTTACAAAAATGTCCTTAAATTCAGAGTCAAAGACAAAGAGTTGTGCAATTCAGTGCAGTGTGGATGAGAAATCCTGGATGCACAGGTGTGTGGGAGAGCAGAGAAGAGCGGAGTCAGAAATACAAAACAGGATGAAAGGGAACAAGACACCCAGAGCTTCATGAGGAGGTGAGTGCATTAGAGTGAATGAGTGTGAGTGAACAGTCGTAAGCACAGAAAGAAAACCAGTGAAAGGGCTCTGTGAGCGCGTCCTTCTCTCTTTAAGGCTTCAAGGAACACAGGCAGCGTGATTCGGCTTTTAGTGCTACATTTACTTTTGAGTACCATTCTGATATAAGTGCCCTTCTTCTGGGAGGAAATCCAATTTCAAACTACATGACCAAGAATTCAATACTTATATTCAAGAAGATACAGATGATGAGTTGTACAGGAGGCATCAGAGGATTGAGGTTTTACAATCATGGCTTGTGGCTTCATGCACAATCTGAGGATTTAGGTAACAGTGATACATTTTTAGGAGGTGGACCATTTCCAAAACTGTTTTTCAGACTGAATCCAAGTAGTACAGTAGCCCGGAGAGGCAAAAAAGAAAAATGTTTGTCGATGTAAGAAAATATATTTTCTTGTTAATGACTAAAAGCTTGTTTGTGATTGTAGCACTCAGTTCAGCCACAGGAGGTGTTACAGCCTGTGGTCTTGGTAGAGCAATGTTTGATTGTGAATTTTTATTTTGGAGGAAGGTTTAATTTTTTACTTTTTATTCATAACACAAAGAAGGTGTGATGAAGTTTGATTTTTTTAAATATGTGAGAAGTAACACAAGAGATGCTGAGGTTTGACTGCAGAATTCTACAAACATGAAAAAAGAGGCTTTTTTCCCCAAAAGCTTCATGGTTATTAGACTTTCACCTTTTCAGTGAGCAATCTTCAAACCTAAACTATTTCACAAGTAACTTTTCCTTCCACGTTAGTCAAACTTCATCTCTCCCTTTTTGTTTAACAGATTAACAAATGCAAATTTAAAAGCACTGAGAAAAAGATCACTGAGTAAAACTTTTCCTGTGCACAAGCTAAATCCAGATCAGACTCACATTTCTATTCACTTGCCTTTCAGGGCTTCCGTAGTTTGGTGATATCCTGAACCTTCGTTTCTTAATCAGCTGTTACAACTCAGCTCATCATATTCACACAGCAACACTCTCCTCTGAAAAAAAAACTCAGTGTGTTACTGTGTTCCAAGCTTTACGTTTTTGCATCTGACAATGATGGTGGAAATTCAGTCATATTTCAATGTTTAACATAGCATGTTAGCTAACTAAGGGCATTAGCAAAGCTAACACTACTTAACTTTAATACTTCTGATTTGAGTGTCGATCCCGAAGCAAACACAGTTTTGAAAATAGCAGTGATTCAAGTGTTGGAGTATGAAATGTTTGATGCCCATACTTTTTCCTACTTTTCTATTTTGATAGAGGATGCAGCAGGAGCCAAAAGTGTCAAAGAGCTGCCAATCTCAACGTCACATCTCTTCTTTTCTATATCAAATAACTATATTGAAGTTCTGCGAAAAGTTAATACTCTTAGCGTGTTTAGCAGTCAATGTGAGGACAGAAACCTTCAAAGTTCAGTCAGTAGTAGGAGCACAAATCGTTTTGGCTTCACTCTTGGCAGCAGATGTGCCGTCCGTCATTTTATAAAGTCAATTCTAGGAACTTTAAACAACCTGAAGCACAGCAACACCACATTATAAAAGAGCTTCTAAATTCAATATGACCTCAGTGGAAAATGGCTGCAAAGTAAATGTGGTCAGTTGCTCAAATGGGATGTTTGATGATGCCTCTCAGAGTTGAGTTTACTTTGGCAATATGTTCCAATTTCCTGGGTCAGAGCTGCAAACAAAGACCAGATTCACTAAATGTCTGCAGCAGCATCTTCCCCTAAAGTGTTTAAAAAGATTTTAACAGACACTGTTCTTATAAGTAAGGGATAACACAGAGATGATGATTATGACTGACGACATGGAGAGCCCCTGCCCTGTGATGTCACACCTCCTGAGAGTGATTTAAGGCCAACTAGTGAACGGAAAGAAAACTGTAAGAGGAATAAAGCTGATCCTTTTGACCAGTGAGAGTTAATTCAAGCAATTATCTACAATAGACATGATGCAGCGGTTTATATACACATGATCCGAGGTTTTGTACATGATACAGTGACTGCAGGTAAATGCAGGTAACGGGCCACAGTAAGAAGCAGGCTAGTGTCTGTTTGTACAAGGATGGCAGGTCAGCGATTTAGTGTACTTTACAGTGCAAGGGTAATAAAAAAATGACCTTTGTCAGAAAAGCATTGGAAATATTTGTATAATATAAACATTAATATCAATAGCAGTCATCATCACAATACATGCACACATGTACACACACACTTTGTGCTTAGGGTTCAGTTTAGATAGAAGCAACAGCCGGTCACACACTCTCAGGTGGTGACTGACGGAGAAATAAAGACAGATTTATCATGACGAGCAAAAGGAAAGCAGAGGGCGGCACCGTCAATACACACACGCACACGCAGGCGCACACACGCTCACACATTCACCGAGAGCAGGTCTGTAGTGGCTGCAGGTCCCCGGGGTAGTGGGGAGAGTTACTGTACAGAGGGGTTTCCATGACACTGGAAGAATGGGAGGAGCACAGAGCAGGTGGGGGAGGAGGACGGTGTAGTGAGCCTCGGCCAATCAGCGCGCAGAGAAGCCTGTTGCTAAGCTACAGCCAACCACCTGCGTCACATCCCAGATCTGTGGAGACAAACAACCAATGACTAAGAGTGGAAAGAGAGAGGCCAGGTGCAGAGTAAACAGAGCTCAAAAAAAGCTCCTGACTCCTGGACTTTAAGTGGTTTACAATATTCTAGTTAAATATGTGTCAACCTCAGACCTGAGGTTACACCAACAGCATGCATGAACGAGTCAGCAAAGAACTGTTGTTCACCTTCACAATACGGTCACTGCCACAGGTGACCATCAGGCCTCTGGATGGATCCATGTCCATGTGGGCGATGTTGTGCTTCCCCTCATGAAACGTAGCCAGTGCTGTTCGACTGCAACACACACAGATCACAAACACAGAAAACATTTGATTAGAGAGGTTATAAGCACTTAAAAACTACACAGATTCAGTGTGAGGAGCAATCATTAAAACAGTTGAGAAGCCTTTTCCTCACTCTTCTTCCTTGATGGTGTCAAAGCAGGCGTCACACACCCGCACCGGGAACTCGAAGCCCATGATTGGGTATGAGGAGCGTTTTGAACTGCATTTCCCACACACAGCTTTTCCACACTTTCTGCAGTGGTGCTGAATGAAGACATAAAAATATATAAATGTATTAGCTGATACATGTGTGGACTGAATCTATGAAGAGGAGAGACTCTCCTACCTGCCGCAGCCCCAGGGTCTTTGTGTCCCACATCTGCTTGATGTTCCAGAAGAAAGGCTGCTCACATGTTTGACAAGAGTCGCTGTCTAACCACTGAGGCGCCTGCAGAGACATACGCAAGTGAAATGTACCAGCGAAAAACATCATGTAGGAGACAAAAGAAGCTCTTCTTACACTTTTGAATTCCCAGAGTAAGAAGCTGAGATGGAGCAGAAAGTGACAACATGTATCTCTATGTACCTCTTCTCTTTGTGCATCCATGTTCCACACTGCAATGCCGCCATCGGCTGAGCACGATAACAACTGCCTGGTCAGCTGGAGGTAACGCAAGGCCTGAACACGCTCACTGAGGAGGAAGAGGATGAAACAGGCGAATCCTTACGCTCATCTTTGACTTCATCAACACAAACCACCCAACTCAAACATGCACCTATATTTTACATTAGGATAGTGCCATATCATACCATCTACTATAATACCGGTATCAATTTTTGATGATAACAGTTTTTAATATTGTGACATTTACACAGTAGGGAGAATGGTTTAGATTCAAAGTGCCTGGGGGAAGTGCCAGGCAAAAGGGCAAGTTTTTGAAGTTACAAAGGTGAGGGAGAAAGGCACAAAAGGTAGTTTTGATCAATTTGTGACTTTTAGCTTGTGTGTGCTACATTGTTGGTATGTAGCATAGTTTTTGTGTTTTGCGTGTCATAGCGATGAGGTAATTCATGACAATAATTCTGTAAAATTTTGTTTATCCGATG
This sequence comes from Thalassoma bifasciatum, assembly GCA_008086565.1. Classification (NCBI taxonomy): domain Eukaryota; kingdom Metazoa; phylum Chordata; class Actinopteri; order Labriformes; family Labridae; genus Thalassoma; species Thalassoma bifasciatum. The sequence continues at coordinate 30,209 of RPOG01001542.1, forward strand.
GTTTTGTTAATAGTTGTACAAAAACGCCTGGGGAATTTCCTTTATTTTACAGCAAATTGTTGTAATTAATTGCAATTGTTTTTGAAATGTAATCATTATATTTGCATTTTAAAAAACTGTAAAAATTTAAATTTTGTCCAACTTAGATTTTAATTTTTTTTTTTATTTTATTTTTCTTTTGAAATTTGAGGTCCAGTGTTCCTACATAAAATCAAAATGAAAAAATAACTGTAAAATCACACTGGTGAGGTGTGCTGAAAAGTGGCCAGGTAAACAGTTTTTTAGGTGAAATATAGAAAACAGTTAACCCTTTGATCCCAGAGGGTTAATAAAGATGCCTGTGTTACATTTGGCACGTGGCTTTACGTCATAATCAACTGTTTAATTTCAAGGGTTTCCCTGAAAGAAATAAAAATTTAAAAAATAACAGAGATACTATGCTATGAATAAATATCTATTATTATCATTTTGGTGATTGTATGCATTAAAGCATCATCTTAAGGCTAAGCCAAAATATTGAGATAAGTATCATATATTGTGATATGGTCTGAAAATATCAAGATATGAATAAAGTGCCATACAGCCTAGTGTGATTTTACATATATTTAAAAATGAGTCAACATTAATTTCTGTAGCTCTTCAAAAGGTTTAAATTTTTACTATTTTTTTTAATTAAATAGTTAAAAATTGTTAAGAGAAAGAAGGTCAATAGTGATTAAATGATGCAAAAAAGGCCGAACACTAATAAAGACAGAGTCTAAACAGGATGTAAAGCCTGTCAGAGATAAACAAGAATCATGTCAGTGGTTTTCAGAGACAATCTTCTGTAAATCCTGCTAAGGTTCAGCAGGATCTACGGAGGGTTTGCTCTGACACGCATCACTGTACACAGGCTTTGTTGAAGAAGGAGGTGGAGGTGGGGGAAGAGGAAATGGTGAAAAATGTATGAAGTGGGGATCGCCTGGGGGCGGCTGTTTCTGACACCACCTCTTTCCTCTTTATTCATTTTTTAAACTCAAACATCCCTTAAAAAAAAACAAAGGAAATCCCATCTCTGGAAATAAGAAATGCTGAAGGACTCACTGGTGTCCCTGCAGCAGTAATGTTCTTCCTTTGCGGCCCCCGATGTCCCACATGATGACGCTGTGGTCGGCTGCTCCTGAAAACAGCAGCCTCTGGACAGGATCCCACCACAGAGCTGCTATACTACCTAAAGAGGAAAACCACACCAATAAAAGAAAAAAAAAAGTAAAAAAAAGGATTTTCATGCGCTACAAGAGGCTGCTTGAGGATAAGGTGGTAGTCTGACCTTTAGCTCCACCTAGTGTTTACTAAGATAACTACAAGAAGTTGATTCCACACTTCAAATCTGAATTTGGAGCAGCTGGAGCTGGAGGAACTCATCTTTTAAAGAAACTAAAATGATATGTGCACAGGTTTTCTAGTTTTAAAGCTATTCTTAATCAAACTTACAGAAGCTATACATTTTCCAGGTCTAGAGATGATTAATGCCCAACACTTCTTAACACAATAAGCAGCTCTTGAAACAGCAACAAGGGATGATTCAGGTTTTCCATAAAAGTTGTGGAAAATCTTGAAAACACCACCACAAATCTGTCTTAAAGTATTAGCTTACCAAATTAAAAGTAAGCTTAACAATAATCAATATGTAGCTTATCCAACTTACCAAATAAAGCTACTTTAAAAGTTCCAAACCAGCTATGGGGTCTACGCTGAAACTAAAAGCCAGTTTAAAGAGAATTAAATACTCCAAAACATGTTTTCTTTATTTCTTTCATGGTGAATTTGAGCAAACACTTCACAAAGTTCAAAACAGACTTCATGTAGGAAAGTTTTCAGGATATTACATTAACAGAACCCTATGTTTTAGCTACAGGTAGAGGGAATGAAAAACAGATGCTTGCTAATGGAACACGAAATAAGAAAACTGGTCCACAGCTTCTTCCTAATTAACCTACTTGCTAAATAAAAGCTTGTACTGAGAAGCCCATGTTTAAAAGGTAACAGCAACTTTGACCTGAAAAGGTATTTCTTTGTGCACATAATCCCAACTCATGGAAGCAGAGCTGGAGCTGGTTCTAGTTTATCCAGGGGGGGGGGGACAGTGAGAGGATTTGCTGAATGCAGCATAAGCACACAAATCTTTGAGACGGCTGTGATCCAGCTAAGCTTATATATCCCGTTCTTAGCTTTTTGGTCTAATTAGACAGGAAACAGATGTTTTTCGACACACAAAATGAACCATCTGCTCACTGTCTCATCAAGACAACAAAGCATTTGGAGCATATTGAACAATAGTGCTTACTCAGCCACATTTATAACCTACTGGGGTGAAGAATTTCTGATTTTCTGTACTTCTAATTTTGTCAAATCAGATTTTCCAGACGTGTCAGTTTACAAAGACTTGTTTTTTACCAGCTTCAAACAGAGAATAGTGGGACAGATTGAGGAGTCATATGATGAACAATAGCCTGCAGCAGGTGGTGGTTGGCTGACTGGCAGCTTCTGTATCAAGATGAGACACAGGGCAACCACGCACACAGTGCAGCACACTACCATGGAAACTGGCTTTTAAAGCTTTCTTTGGTGCATCATGTTCAGAGAACCATCATACAGACACAGGACCTTACACAGGGCTTAGCTTCAATTGACACATCTGTAATAGTCAACTCACTTAAAGGTAGGAGTTACCTCCCTTTAAAGATGAATAAAAATAAAACAGTTTGACTTACTGGTGGGCGCAAAGCTACTTGTGCTCATTTATAATTTCTTAATTTAGCATTTTTTGCTGATCTTCAACATGCAAATTAACTATTAACTGTCCAAACACGTCTGCAAAAAGAAACCTAATAATTTCTTAAAATCAAAACTCCGCTGTGACATTTAGTTGGGGTGTGATATTCCTTAAACACTTCTCATTTTTATTGATATATCACAATTTCCCATCATATCACAGTTAATCTTACTGATTCCAGGAACTTACAAGTTGATATGGTTCTCTCTGGGTCTAATAAATGTCACATCAAAGAGAGAGAAAGAGAAAATAAGAGTGTCTTAGGTAGGGCAGATTTGAACTCTTCAGATTTTGTATCTTTGTTAAACAAAACTCCATCATCCAAAGGATGTTTTCAGAGGTATTTTGGGCCTTTTTTAATCAGATAAAGCTCTCGAGAGACATTCTTCAAGAATGTACATTTGTGTTTCAAGTGAGAGAAGACTTTTTATTTACTTAAAGATTTTAGATATTTTACTCATTATTCTCATTTCCACAACTTCCCATAGTACTTAACGTGTCATGGTCAGTTCCCTATGAAATAATATGGAGTTATTATTTGAAATCACTCTGTAAATTTGATTGATTCATCTTTGTAATTTTTCAATGCTTCAAAAAAACAAAACTAAAACTAAAAAATAGTCTGTGTGAAAGATTTTTGATTTGAGCTCTCTTAATTTTAAGATTATCAACCTTAATTAGGAACTGTGATCTTATTTTCTTCATATACATGCAACTTTCAACTCATATATCTAACATAAACTTGCTGTGACATCTGGATCTGGATTTATAAATTATCATGCTTGTGGATTTTCACATGTGCCTCTACAGGTTTCTAACCACGTCTAACAGGAAAGCTGTTCTTTTTTTATTTCTTTTCCTTGTTTTAAGATTGATTCTTGACATGTTGTCTCCTGTAATTGTTTGAAGGTTTTGTGTGTAACAAAAAAATCAAATCAAATCCCATCAAAACCAAGAGAGACTTGAACTGAGGGGAGTGGAGAGTAGGTGATGACATGCAGCAATAGATCAAGGTTGGGAGTCAGTCGCTCTGCAGTGGTTAAATTTGTTGTTTGTCCAAACACACCTTCATTCTTTGTTGAAGTGTTTGGTTTTAAAAGGAGTTTTTATAAGATTCCCTGATCAGCTCTGTGATGAAATGAGAAATGAAAGTAACCGAACCGCCACGTTCACAATCCAGTAAGGAGAGATGGGAGTTTCCAGAGCAGTATAGTTCTGGTATTTTCTGTAATCATCATAATCTAAACCAAATGTTGGTATTTCTGTGGGAAGAAGTCTCACATACTGCTGTCTCATCTTGACTCATCTGGAAATTTTGCTTGACCATTTGGTGATTCAATGTTCTCTTTCACAGATTCTTTGTCTTGAAGTTGGCTTTTCTGCTCCACAGGTTCAGACTTTTGACTGCAATCATTTTTTTTAATCAAAGCTTGAATTCTTCATTCTGGATGCAAAATTTGATTCATGTGTTCTTTAATTCTTTTGCAGTCATGTGGAAAAATCTGGGTCATCTTATTTTTAGGCCTGGACACATCTGCATATGAGACTTGAGCATGAGGAGAATAATTCTACCAAGAAAATCAGAGACAAGCATGATGAAAAGAAAATTGAGCTCAAGAAGCGAAATTTAGTATTCAGTTTGACAAATAAATAAGGATGGGAGGAACGTTTTGTTTTGATTTTTGAATAAAGCTTAATTCCTTACTTGTGATGAAAATTAATCTTCCTGAGATGAATTTCTTTCTTGATACTGGACTTATGAAATGTCAGTGTTTTTCCCTTAGGCCTCTTTTAAGCATATACACAACTAAGCTCAGTCTTCATAGATAACAAATTTCTCTGAAAAATCATCAACTTGTTTGTTCTTCTGTGACCCTGGTAGTAGTGACTTTGACTTCAGATCAAATTAAAGAGCTAAACAAGCTGAAATCAAAACTGTGGAGATGCTGAATTTCATATCTTTCAATTATAGGAATTACTAATAGTTTAACCAGTCCTTTTTTGGGAGACCTTTCAGGCAAAATCACCACTAATTAGTCTTGTTTGTGTGAGAAATATCTGTGGAATCTGTCCCTGAACACTCCCACACTCTTCCTCTCTGTATGAGTTGTTCACTGAGCTCAAGGGTTGAGAAAATTAATTGGTCAGTAGGCGTATGTGTGTGTAAATATGTGTTTATATGTTCCAGTGAAGAGTGGACTAAAGTCTGAAACAGAGTTACTGTGTTTCCAGGTACTGCCTCATACTACGAAGTAAGGACAGAAATTTAGTTGTGTGTTGATGATAATTACATTTTGTGTCTGTGTAGCTCTATGTGAGCGTTTACCTTCATGACCCTTCAGTGTGGTGATGGTCGAGTACGTCTGCTTCTCCAGTTTTAGCAGCGTGATCTGTCCTGAGTAATCACCCACGAAGGCGTGCTGCGTTTCGTGGTCGTACCTGAGCAGGGGAGTCAAGGCTTGACCACGCTTTACATGAAACAAATAACTCCACGTCTTAGAAACAATGGCTCATGGCATGAACAAGACATAAAACCATTAAAATGATTCATAGAGGAATTAAACATGAGAGGCCAAAGCAGCAGCCCACTGGAGGCAGCAGGGCTCATTAAAGTAGGTTTGAGGCAAGACTCAATAGTGGGACCTTGGCTGCTAAAACCTGGTCACCCCTGAGTTTAAGATCTGCCAGGGGCCCATGACAGATGACTTAAGGGGCCCGGATGTTGTGTAAGGGCTCATGAGGTCTATTATGTAGGAGGAGGCCAGACCATTCAAGGCTTTATAAAGAAAGAGCACAACCTTGAAATCAAGCTTTGAACTTCGTAGGAGCCTGTCGGCAGGCAGAGATGGGACACTTGACCACACTGGCTAGTGCACAGGAAGAGATGATGGTTCAACGCTAGACAGAAATCCCCAGTGCTTTTTCTTGGATATCAAATGGTCAATCATCACTCTGAAGCCCCTTTCACACACACAAACTCAATCCTAATCTCCACACTCACTGACTCATAGACTTTGAGGCATGTTCTCAGTAAGTGTGAGAGAGCAAAGTCCCACTACTACATCATGAAGTGTGAGTCAACGCCAAAATTAAGTACTTCCTGGCTCCAGATTTCTGAAGACTTTCTGTACACTTGTACAAATATGTACAAAGGATTAACACTGATGGATTTGTAACTATATTAGTTTGCAATAACCTACAAACACTGACATGGAAGTCAGGCAAACACACCCTGTGAATTATCTTTTTTCAAATCTTATCACTCAGTGAAAGTGTTGAACAGTTTGTCTCGGTCCTCATTTTTATACCAGCTGAAGCTGCCACAGACTCACACGCTGAATTTGACGTCATTAAAGTCATCGAGGGTTCAGTGGTTAGGCTTTAGGGTGGAGAATGGGATCAGAGCATGAGCTGCATTCCTGAAAGTTCCCTGATGCTGTCTGAAAAGGGTGGGAGAGTGATTGCAAATGTTTATCCTACCAGAAGTCTGAATGGAAGCAGGGGGAGTGGATGATTGAACGCAGCAGATTATAATACCAAACATTTATAGCGAACAACTGAGAATGTGAAAGAAAAACACTCAGAGTGAACAGTTTTAATGCTTTAGACGTGTTGCTGCTCATCCTTACCATCTGTAGTGTGTTTCCTAATAAACTGCTGATCCCCAAAAATATATAATATATGTTGTAGAGATGCTGATCATTAAAAAAATCCACATCACCTGAACTAAGTGATGTGTTTTGACTTGTAGGAGTTTGTCTGTGTCTGATTTAATGGAGAAAGGATGCCATCCCTACCTGCAACTATAATTGAAATGTGATATAATAATGTGATACTCTCTCCCTCTTGTCCAATATTATACTTGCAAAAGGCCAATTACATCGTCTTAAAAAATTTCTTGTATACATCAGTAGGGGTAGGCAACAAGTCTCAAGCATCGATGGGAACCGGGACTACCAGTTCAAAGTTTTAAATTTCAATGCTCAGTCCGCCAACTGGGAGATAAAGCTGTCAGATACCAACTAAGAGGAAGTTGCTTGAACACCAACAAAGAAGAAGTCGCAGGACATGAAGAGAATCACTGTGAATCCAGGTGCTAGATAACTCCTCCTCACAGATGTAAATGACCTAATGTTCACGCTGGGCTCCTCTGAAACTGAATTAAACTGACACTTTATCTAGAACTAAATATAAATTTTGTGAATTGAAATTGAATTTTATACTTGTGAGTGTAAGGACTAAAGACAGTTGAAACTCCAAGTCAGTAAAACACAATTTTGAAGCAAATACTTTCAATATTAAAACATTAAATCAGATTTCAGACTGTGCTTTTCAAATTCAATATATCAATTCAAATTCTAATGGCACAAATCTCAGGCTATAAGAGGTTCAGACATCTCATCCAAAAATAATTCCAGTTAGAGCCCTAATCTAAACCATGCCAACTTTTTACCCTGTCTCTTAAAAGAATTGGAATCGAGAATCTATAGGACCAGAATCGGAGCCGAAATCATAATTGTTCCATTTCAAGCAAAGCCCAAGCTTCTACATTGGGAGGTTATTGTACATGGAGCTGAAAGGCTGAGTTTACAATAAACTATTGAGTGAGTGATGAAGGATACTGTAGGCAGGAAGCCCAGGCGGTGAAGTAGTGTCTCCCCAGCATGCTGCCGCTCTGGGTGCACATCCAGCTCACACTCTTGTCATGCCCGGTGCTCACCACCCACTCACTCTCCAGGGAGAACACCATATCTGACACACGGTTCTGGTGGGCTGCAAAACACAAACACACAGACAGAGGGTCGATCAGGCATAAGTCACGTCGGGCGAATATCAAACAGGATTAAATCTCTTCCACTGGGCTTTTCTATCTGAGTGGTTACAGAATAAAAACCATCAGAGAATAATTTCCCCCTTCTGTGAGCTGATCCCATCAGAGACTCTGCTTAGTGTCACTGTAATTCAATCCAGCATAATGAATCCCTTCAGATGATCTGGACTCCCATAGGTCTTTATAGTCCACTCGAGAATCTGCTCAAAAGTCCAAACTTTCTATGTATCTAAGGTCTGCAGTTTATATAAGAGTTTAACAACTTGTATAAGCTTAACTGCATCGTAAGAGAGCTGTAAGAAATAAATCAAGTGATAAAAAGGCTCAGAGCAGCATAAATAATCTCAATTGAGTCAAACCTTCAAAAGTAACCACTTTTAAAGCTGCTGTGAAGATGTTTTTTTATTATTATTCTGGAAACAAAGCAGTGCCTTTTGTCTCTTTGCAACTTGTTTTAAACTGATGTGAGCCATAGTTGTTTGGTGAAGGAGTTTTTCTGCACCTCTGAAAAAGTGATTCTGATGGTGAAGTCGTACAATGAGATGCTCAGCCCTGTCTGTTTCATAAGTGCACAAACACAAATCTGAATGTTTCACTTGATCCTGATTCGTGTCTGTGCTGCTCCATCCTGATACCAGTGCAAAAGACCAGATGGAGCATTCCAGTGGTAACATGTGGTGTTTTGCTCCCCAAAGCTACGGTCTGGCTCTTTCCTCGTAAAGCTTCATATTTTCCTCCGATCAGCTAAATAGATGCTGATCACAGCCACAGGAAATGTTTCCAGCTCATAATCTACCAATAACAAGGATATAAAAGAAGATTAACTTATGACTCAGGGCTGAGAATAACAATCAATTTCAGAGAAGACTGACAAAGGAAGTGTTTGTAACAACTTTCCAGAGTCCAAGGTGCAAATTCAGAAATTTTGTCAGAACAAAAGCTGAAGAGCCAAATATATTTCCTTACAAAGATTTATGGGAAAATGAGGCCGCAAAGTTGTTTATTGCACCCTGTGGTGTTGACACACACACAAAGTGATGTATCAACGGAGACAAGAAGGAAAACAACCAATATTTGCTTTTGAACAGGGATGTGGGCGATACACAGACGCCACACTCACTACTTGGCATCAGAACTAGGTGTTGGTTAAACAAATTATCATGACTTTATGAATGGAAGCCAACAACACTGTTTAAAGACAGGATCCAAGCTGTGACACAGAAATCAGACACTGGTACAGCTTTTCTTTTTGCTCGTTCCTTTAAAATATTTGTTTGATCAAAAACAAAGAATAAACATTCAAACCGTCTTCATGTCAAATTTTTTCACACAGTTGTCTAATATTTAGTGACATTTAGAGAATGGGATTCATTCATTTTTGGTATCTTCAATGTTGGCATACGGATGGGGTCTCATGCTTTCTTTAGGTTTTATCTAAAGTTTAGATACAAATCTAATATAGCTTTAAGAGCTGAACTATCTCTAAAATTGGACTTGACAATCATGTTAGTGTATATGGAGTTCTTCTGTCTGTTACCTGGATATGTTTTGACGTGGCTCATCTTGTTGAAATCTTCAGAGATGAGAAACTCCTGGAGGGCAGGTAAACACACAGAGACAAAGAGTTCAGGTCAAACAACCATCCTGCCCTTCCAGGGATCTGTGTCTAAATATTGAACCTTAAACCCACAAAAACCAGACATGCAGGCTTTCTTCTTTTGAATAAAGATGTTTGAACAACCACAAAAAGAAGCAGGAATACAGAGCTGTCACTCACCACAACCGCTCCGTTGTCCTGTCCGATGAAGATGCGTCTGCTGTCATGGTGGTATGACATGCAGGAGCATGGAGCTGAAGGAGGAAGGAGCAGATAGATGTGATGAGCAAGGAAATCACTGTACAAGTGTGATGAGCTGGAAAGTTGTGAAAGATGTTCTGACATAGATCTGTGCTGGTGATGACTGAAACTGCCTGAAATACACGCCTGTCAATGCAACAGTGTGGTGCTGTATTTTAGCACCCACAAAGCAGGTCATGACCTGCACATCAGTTTCTTTTTTTTATTGTGGCTGCTGTTTGAAGCAAAAATGAGCTGCTTTCATTTTTCTAAGAAGCAGCAAACAACCGCAGTGTGCAAGAGGAGTGTGCAAGTTAAAGCTTGCAAAATGTAATCAGTTGTGGTGTGATGTGAGGAAGTGATACAACATCATTACAGTAAATGAGTCACTTCAGTTCTGTTTATCCTCGGACATTTGAAATGAAATTCTGAAGTTTTGCGATTTCAAATTACTAAAAAGTACTACTTTAGACAATAGATACTGAAAGGTTAAGAAGTTAGAGTTGAGGAAAATAACATGGTGGCATGCTATAACATATTATGAAAATACAATGTGGACATGTTCATAGGATTGTAAATCAGGCTGACTGAGTAGAGGGGGGTGAGAGATTTAAGAAGGTAAACACTTGTGTGTATATATGTGTGTGTGTGTGTGTGTGTGTGGGGGGGGGGGGGGGGGGGGG
>RPOG01001542.1:40385-143337 GCA_008086565.1 Thalassoma bifasciatum
GGGGGGGGGAGATAACATTTTATTTTCTTGAGTAATAATGAAACAGCTGCTATTTGCTCCATCAACTTCATCTGGCAGATTTTAGCAGAAATGAAGGGTAAAGATAGTTCAAATGAAAAATAAGATGAGTACGAATAGAAAAGAATTGCTTTTCTCTTTAGAAGCTCTGAATTTCTTCACTCTCAAACTGACACGGGCCAACAAGCAAGGCTGGCTTGTTTCCAGGATCACAGCCTGTTCAAAGGTGAGAGTTATTCTCAGCTGTCCATGCCAGACAATAAGAACAACACAATGAAAGCAACCACGTACACAAAGGGTTACACAGTATTAATCATAGCGAAAAATAATACACAGGACACATGGTGTTATTTTGTTTCACATTGCTGGGATCACAAAAGTGATTCATATCAAGTCTGAGGGTGAAATTCAATAAATTCAATAAATGCAGCNTGTTTTGCTCCCCAAAGCTACGGTCTGGCTCTTTCCTCGTAAAGCTTCATATTTTCCTCCGATCAGCTAAATAGATGCTGATCACAGCCACAGGAAATGTTTCCAGCTCATAATCTACCAATAACAAGGATATAAAAGAAGATTAACTTATGACTCAGGGCTGAGAATAACAATCAATTTCAGAGAAGACTGACAAAGGAAGTGTTTGTAACAACTTTCCAGAGTCCAAGGTGCAAATTCAGAAATTTTGTCAGAACAAAAGCTGAAGAGCCAAATATATTTCCTTACAAAGGTTTATGGGAAAATGAGGCCGCAAAGTTGTTTATTGCACCCTGTGGTGTTGACACACACACAAAGTGATGTATCAACGGAGACAAGAAGGAAAACAACCAATATTTGCTTTTGAACAGGGATGTGGGCGATACACAGACGCCACACTCACTACTTGGCATCAGAACTAGGTGTTGGTTAAACAAATTATCATGACTTTATGAATGGAAGCCAACAACACTGTTTAAAGACAGGATCCAAGCTGTGACACAGAAATCAGACACTGGTACAGCTTTTCTTTTTGCTCGTTCCTTTAAAATATTTGTTTGATCAAAAACAAAGAATAAACATTCAAACCGTCTTCATGTCAAATTTTTTCACACAGTTGTCTAATATTTAGCGACATTTAGAGAATGGGATTCATTCATTTTTGGTATCTTCAATGTTGGCATACGGATGGGGTCTCATGCTTTCTTTAGGTTTTACTCTTTAGATACAAATCTAATATAGCTTTAAGGGCTGAACTATCTCTAAAATTGGACTTGACAATCATGTTTGTGTATATAGAGTTCTTCTGTCTGTTACCTGGATATGTTTTGACGTGGCTCATCTTGTTGAAATCTTCAGAGATGAGAAACTCCTGGAGGGCAGGTAAACACACAGAGACAAAGAGTTCAGGTCAAACAACCATCCTGCCCTTCCAGGGATCTGTGTCTAAATATTGAACCTTAAACCCACAAAAACCAGACATGCAGGCTTTCTTCTTTTGAATAAAGATGTTTGAACAACCACAAAAAGAAGCAGGAATACAGAGCTGTCACTCACCACAACCGCTCCGTTGTCCTGGCCGATGAAGATGCGTCTGCTGTCATGGTGGTATGACATGCAGGAGCATGGAGCTGAAGGAGGAAGGAGCAGATAGATGTGATGAGCAAGGAAATCACTGTACAAGTGTGATGAGCTGGAAAGTTGTGAAAGATGTTCTGACATAGATCTGTGCTGGTGATGACTGAAAATGCCTGAAATACACGCCTGTCAATGCATCAGTGTGGTGCTGTATTTTAGCACCCACAAATCAGGTCATGACCTGCACATCAGTTTCTTTTTTTTATTGTGGCTGCTGTTTGAAGCAAAAATGAGCTGCTTTCATTACTCTAAGAAGCAGCAAACAACCGCAGTGTGCAAGAGGAGTGTGCAAGTTAAAGCTTGCAAAATGTAATCAGTTGTGGTGTGATGTGAGGAAGTGATAGAACATCATTACAGTAAATGAGTCACTTCAGTTCTGTTTATCCTCGGACATTTGAAATGAAATTCTGAAGTTTTGCGATTTCAAATTACTAAAAAGTACTACTTTAGACAATAGATACTGAAAGGTTAAGTAGCTAGAGTTGAGGAAAATAACATGGTGGCATGCTATAACATATTATGAAAACACAATGTGGACATGTTAATAGGATTGTAAATCAGGCTGACTGAGTAGAGGGGGGTGACAGATTTAAGAGGGTAAACACTTGTGTGTGTATGTGTGTGTGTGTGTGTGTGTGTGTGGGGGGGGGGGTATAACATGTCATTTTCTTGAGTAATAATGAAAGTTGCTATTTGCTCCATCAACTTCATCTAGCAGATTTTAGCAGAAATGAAGGGTAAAGATAGTTTAAATGAAAAATAAGATGAGTACGAATAGAAAAGAATTGCTTTTCTTTTTAGAAGCTCTGAATTTCTTCACTCTCAAACTGACACGGGCCAACAAGCAAGGCTGGCTTGTTTCCAGGATCACAGCCTGTTCAAAGGTGAGAGTTATTCTCAGCTGTCCATGCCAGACAATAAGAACAACACAATGAAAGCAACCACGTACACAAAGGGTTACACAGTATTAATCATAGCGAAAAATAATACACAGGACACATGGTGTTATTTTGTTTCACATTGCTGGGATCACAAAAGTGATTCATATCAAGTCTGAGGGTGAAATTCAATAAATTCAATAAATGCAGCATTACTCACAGGACACTGTGTGGTAGATACTCGGCCAGTACTGACCACTGTCTCTCTTCAGCCAAACCCGAATAGTTCTGAAAAATAACATCAGAAAACCACATTCAGAGAGCTCTTCAATGTTTCCTGAGGTTTGTTTCTGCTGATGAAGGACAAAAATATGAATACCTTCTCATCTTTTATGCTGTTTTTGTATGAATCTTCCCCTGCAGTCAGACTCATTTTTGTCTCTTTGATAATAAAATGAAACTTGGCATTCTTCAATGGAAATAACTACTAAAGGGAGCCCTCATTTAGGACTTGGCTTGGTCTTTTTCTTGGAAACCAGCCCTGATTCTGTTTACACACAATGCTTGATTCAGTTCTCAGGACAGATGACAACTTAATGACAGTGTGTTTGATAAAACTCAGTTTCTAGGTCAGTTTTTATCTCCTGAAGCACTCCTCATCTGTACTTTTGGACCTGATCAGCTTTGACCACTTTGTTTTGATGACTTGACTTGAATGTCCCTGTAACATCAGTTTGATCATTTTTCTTTCCATCACTGCTGAGCTTTAATGAATCCAAAACCTTTTTAACCAAGTTTCATCTCCCCATAAAAACAGAATGAGTAACTCGTCATCTTTGAAGAGCCACATGCTTTTTGTTAAGAGCCACATTGTGTTTCAGTTTAGTTGCATTTAAAATGAGCTTCCCTTGACTTTCTCTCAAGAGTCAGCTAAAACATTTACTCTAATTTCTGTAAAACGTCTGCAAAGTGACCTCATTAAACATACTGAGAGCAGCTCTTCACTTCCTGTTGAACATGAGATGGGGTTGAATACAGAATGAGAACAGCCACATCTTCACCCCCCTTGGTTATAAACGCTGCTTCATGAAAAGTGTATCTGAGTGTGTTAGCTACAGTTTCACTTCACTACAGAAAAACCCAGTGAATGTGAATGACTCTTGAAACCACTTTTCCACCTCACAGTTGGACAGTTGGGACTTTTTTTTCTGGCTCCACCTTTTCAATGAAAGTACTGTTCTCATGTTTTTTTAATCATTTTTCAATGCAAAAATGAATATTAAAGTTGTCCCTTCTCAACAAGGCGCAAGGAGCTATTGCTACGTGTGTGTTGAATATAAAATAAAAGTTTTTTTTCATAACAAAGACTTATTTCCTCAGGGTCTCATGAATGAAATTTGAGTCACTGAGTAATATCTACAAGTCAGTTCATAAGTCTGTGCAAAATTTATTGAATAAACGTCACTTTTAGGTGATAAACACAAATATTTTAAAGAACGGTGCTTGGAACTATTTTGAATTTTAGAATATTTTGTTAGGTATGGCAGAATTTAATGAGTCAAATTAAATGTTAAGTTATATCCATCTCATATCATGCCACCATCTGTGATCTGTAAAAAATGTCCTTCAGGTTGAGATCTGTAATAACATCAGATTTACCCACTGAAAAATTGTAAAGTTCAAGTCATGTTTAATACTTTTTCAACAAAAGCATTAATCTTACACAAATCCATTCAAAGTATTTACTCAGGTTTCAGGCGATAGAAACAGACCGTATCATACAGAGTAATATCCGGTTGTTTTCTTGAGAGCTCTGCTTATTTATATCCCCATCTTCATAAAACAATGTTGGTTTCCTCTAGATCTTGGCTTGTTGACAAAGCTGGATTTCCTGTAACACTGTAGTGTGATGTATTGGAATATTTATAGCTGATAAGGATTGTTTTCCTGTGATAACCGGATACTTTCTTGTGATCTGCAAAGCAAATAATAAGCAGGTCACAGCAACAGGCCAAACTACAACATGACATACTGCCTTTAACTACACGAACATGTTAAGTTAGGTCTTTTTCTATGTTTGTTTTGAGCTTTTATGACTCCACGGTGAAAGTAGAGGTTGAGTAAGACACTGTTATTACTCCTTATTGTGTGAAAACAACAAAGGAGGGATACATGTCTGCTCAGGGCTCCTGCTAATAGCAATAATACAATGGAAATAATATTTTTTCCTAGATTAAAGTGTTCCTGTCCAACATCCTCTGTGAATAATTGGGGCAGCAGAGTGTTGAAACTCTTCATTTCAAAGCTTTCATTCAATGCACATGTAACAGTCTAACATCAACAGCACTTCAACAGCTTTTGTTTGGAAAACTAATGTTTACTGTTAGCATTAGCTGGATAGCTTTGTCAACACACACCAACACACGTCAATGCTGACAGGTTTAAGAAACATTAAGACGTAAAACGCTAACTTAGTAAATCAAACTAAAGTGTTTTAACTGTAAAAGTTGAGTTTACGGATATTTAATGGATAGTTATTGGGATAATTTTGCAAGTTTTCCTTCATTTGTTTCACCTATGCTGATTATAGTTCAACGACGAGCATTTAACCATGAAGTTTTTACACTCCAACATAAAAGATGTGTCCTCTGTTTTGTTTTTTTCCAATTCAAACCAGCACAGGAGGAGTTATTTGATTAATGACCAGCACATAGACGGAGCCCGCTAGCTTCTCCCATACACCGCCTTTAGCCAGACTCACCTGTCCTCGCTGACCGTTATCACTCCATCTTCTTTCGGTATCAAAACGGCTTCATTCACAGCGTCTGTGTGTCCTTCAATCTTGTTCAGAAGAATGGGTCTGGCGGTCTGGGGCCTCGAGTGTATCTCCGCAGCCATGGTTTTAAGCACCCAACAGTGTTTTCCTTCAGCTGATTTTCCTCCTCACTCGCCTCTAAAGGAGGATCAGCTGACACCACTGTCAGCATTACCGTAATGACTGTGATAGCGCGACTACCGTAATGACGGCAAGACTGAACTACAATCAGGTCAGTGGAACTGCATATCAAGGTTAGTGGGTGAGGTCATCTCAGCAATGACAGCAACTCTGACTCATAATCAAATCATAAAATGAAAATTAAGCCACGATTATGGTGACCAAAAATACTTGCCATGTTCAAGAGGTTTCAGATGTGGGTTTTTTGTGCTAAATTGGCCATAAATACCCATAAAACAAATGCAATATCTGAAAAGTTATGGTAATGCTTTATGTAACAAAAATAGAGCCATTATAAGGAGATTTTAGTAATAATAATAAATCTAATAAAAAATGTTTTTTTGAAAATGATGGACTGACAGCCCAGACCTCAACTCCATCCAGAAATTCAGATGAGTTGCAAAACAAAAGGAATGAATTAACTCTGTGCCAGACATATGTGCTGCTGTAATAGCTGCAAAAGGTGGAAAAAAGTATCAAAGATAAATACAGTAGGACTCACTTCATCTGATATTTGTTGTGCTCAGATTAAAAATACTTTGAGAAAAACATACAGATCCAGCATTGCTAAATCAGGTCATCATCCAAATATGGAGGGAATTATAACTAATCAGAAAGCTACAAAAACCTAAAAAGAGCCTAGAAAGAAGAAGAAAAAGGATGATGGATTACCTCACCCTAATTGTCCATTTAGGGGCTTTATAAAAGTCACAACTTGGTGATTTAACAGTCTTTTTCCTTTTGCATAAAAAAATGAAATGGTTCAAAAATAACTTCATTTAGGTTGTAAAATTTGGATTCTCTAGAACTTTTAGACTTTTCCAACTTTGAGCACTTTGTTGTACAATAATACACATTTAATATCAGTTTGATCATTCTTCTTTTGATCATTTTTGCACAATTAATAATCTCTTCATTACTAAGTGTAAAATCCTCCAAAGAGCAGCGACAGTAACTTCTTATCTTTGCAAAGACCATGTTTGTGGTGGAAATCATTGCGGTTAGTTTCAGTTCAGTTTCAGTCAAAATAAGCTTCTGTAAAAGTCAGGTTTCAGCTTGCATAGGTCTATTTCCCTTAAATGACTGCATTGACCTCACTAACAAGCTCAAAAGCATCTCTGTGCTTGGATGGGTTTGAGCACGTGATGTAAACTGCAATATCTTTAGACGCCAAAGTCATAGGTCTTTAAACTGGATACTTTGTTAAAGAAGTTTTGAAAATTTGATGATTAATGGCGGTATTAAAAATAAATCAGTGCAACAGCAACTATGAGAGGAAAAAAGGTTATTTTCAGATTTAATATGAAGAAACTATGAGATAAACAAATTAAAACTACTGAATAACTGTAAAAAAAAAATATACAGGATAAAAAGCCACGACTGTATAAAAAAATAAGTGTCCGGATTCTTTATTATCAATAAATAAAATGCAAATTCATTGATGTTATAAATATGTGTATTTATTTGAGCAATTATGATGGCATTACAATAACAGAAAACTTCCCAGTGAGGGAAACAATCATTGCAAAGAAGCTGGATGCAATAAGTTGCCAAAACTCAAAACTTAAGCAGCTGGAGTGACATGACTGAAAATAAAGAACTTTAACACTGAAACAATGGCATGAGAAACAAACTTAATACTCTACTCCAGAGTTGAAGAAATACACATTCAATGTCTTTTTAAAAAAGGTAATAAATTCAAAAAGTATAAAAAATTAAAACAGCTGGAAAATTTAGTCTGCAGAACACTTGTATAAAGCATGTTATTTGTTACACAAAATAGGTAACATACAAAGCAATATTTAAAACAAAAAACATCATATGTCCTCACTGTACAGAAGTCTACAGCAAAGTTTGTGTATGTGTGTGTTTTTACGTGGACGTCTGCCGGGCAGTGTAGAAGCATTTCTTGTACTGGCCTATGACGCTCCAGAGACTTAAGGCCAGTGATGTCTGGACTCAAGGCTGGTTGATCTGTCCCATAAAGAGGATGGTTCCTGAGGACAGATACAGAGAGAACTCATCATGCTCAAAAACAGCCTTCATTACATCCTGACATCATTATTACTGAATGGATCTAATGAGCATGTGATGTATTTTATCTTTCTTGTAGTTTCAAGAATCTAAAAGAAACCATTGAGCTGCATTTCCATCACTGGAACTTTCCCAAGTACCAAGAACCTTCTGGGGTCTTTGGGCCAGAGAGAGCCAGTACAGAAGATGAGTTTTCTACTACTGCTGATGGATTCATGAACTTAGACTTATTTTTAAAAATTCAAACAAAAATGTTGGTGTCAGTGTGTGACTATCTATGGAAAGATAAGCTACTTTATTTGCTTCAGAAAGTGCTTTGAACCTCTTAATGTTGTTTACTGTCTCTGCTTTGATTGGTTTGTTAATTTAGATGGAATTAAAAAGGAATTTTGATACCATTTCACCATTATAAGATATTCAGATTATATCAAAATTATTCCTTTGTTGAACTGTAACAATGGTTTACATTTGTCTGATCAGCTGAACTTCTAGTCTAGACATTCAGTGTGTGCAGTCATATTCATGTAATGTGCATATCCACATAACAATGATCTAAGAGGAACCTTTTATTTCCCCAGGTGGTAAAATAGGATGTCAGACTAAGTAGATAAAACCTCACCGCTCACATCTCTTTGGCTCTCTTTGGTCATAAAAATGGGAGTGTAAGTAAAGGTTAAGTGCACAGCCATAGTTTTCGTCCTTATTTTCATTTTGGAGAGTAGGAATGACTATGACAGCATCAAAAGGATATAAGTGACACGGAGGAGCTCACTGTTAGCTTCCCTAAGGTGCTATGAGCCTCCCTTTTACTTCATTGGCCTTCTTGATAACACTTTGTAAGGTACTTGTTCTAAATGTTCATCATCCCTATCTTTCTTTATGTTTGGATGACATCAAGGGCCATGTGGTACTGGAGCATAAACACTGGGATGTGGCTACTTTCTCTACCAAAACCTTTAGCTCAATTTTAACAGATGCTCAGTGTCTTTTTCAAACTCTCCCTCGGATCAAATTTTCCCGATGGAAACGTATGTTTATACATACACATGAATCAATGTAAACGCAGGTGAAACAAGAGGACTGTACCTGTGGGGTTATGTCTGATGAGGAAGAGGAAAGGTCTGTCCACTGTGACCCAGGGTGGAGAGGATCGAGCCATCAAAATGGCAGCTAAACACAAACGCATTGTTAAAACATGAACATCATGGGATACTGTGGTCACAGTTTCAAAGTATGAAATGTCTTTTTGTAATTAGCTTCACCTTTAAATAAACAATAAAGCCAATTGTACAAATACTCACTTGTGGCAGCTGCAGCTTTTGTTCCGTCTTCATTCACAATGATTTTGGCTTTCTGCAGAGCTTTGGATACATAGAGCTGCTCAGCAGCACCTGGACAAACAGCAACACTTAAACTGAGTTAAGACTCAAAGCAGAGCGTTCACAGAATAAGTTCCAGCTTTTATCTATAGATTTTGTTCTTACAGAGTATTTACCCAACTTTTCATTTGTTTTCTTGAGAAAGTCTTGAGTTTTTCATCTATTTTTAAGCCGCTGTGATTATTGCATGCTATTTTGGAGAAATGTGTCCTCCACATGGTGGCAGCAGAGCGCTATGTCTGGCTGCTTTCACTCAGAGAGGAACTACAAATGTGAACTATTTCTCGCCTGATAGTCAGACGTGTTACATGTTTCCTCCTGGCTCTGACAGTAAACAGCAAACAATCATTTTCATTCCTCAGCCTTCCACATATTAAAATGTTGTAAATACCTGGGATAATTTGTCACCTATGTGTTCAAACTGTTGTTTTTACTCACTGATGTGTCTGAAGTCAGCTTTGGCCTGATTGAACATGTCTGTTATTCCCAGGGCTGAAAGGGAGTCTTCCAGATCCACTTCAGCATCAGCAGTAAACCTTCACACATAAAACACATAAAACACACAAGAACACAGTGTTACAGTCACATCCAGGCCCTGATGTTTCATTACCATCATTACCCTTTTGAAGGAAAACTTTATTACTTTGCACATCATATAAAATTTCCAGCTGGTGTCATAGTGTGTTCAACTTGAAAGCTCTCTCCAATTATACTAACTTTAATTTCTTTTAGATACAAATGGAAAATATTTCAAAATTTGATGCTTTGGAAAGTTAAATTGAGCTATGCCAAAAGTTTTTTCATCCTTTTTCTACTTATTAAAAAGTACTCTGTACAAAAACTCCAAACACTGAAATCTCAAATATCATGATTGTGAATTTTTGCTTTAAGGGAAATAATCAAGCGGATGTGTTGAATACTGGATTCTGATTGGACAATAATAAAAGCAATTGTTTATGTCTCCATAGCAGACTGTTACTTTGGTTTTGTCTTCAGTCACCAACTCTGACAGGTTTACTGTTTTTACTTTTATCATCTGGTGTCTGTGGTGTCTGTGGTTGAGTGTCTTACTTGGGGATGGACAGATGGACTTTTCTCGCGTGCATCAGTGAGGTCCAGCTGTGCACCGTGGCCGTGCTGATGTGTGGGATGACACTCGACAAAGGTGTGTCCGCCTCAGCTGGCAGAACGATCAACATGCTGATGGAGCCGCCATGATAGGGCAGCTCGATCACCTCGTACTTCAGGCCCTGAGGGGTGGAGGCGACACCTGGCAAAGAGTAAAGGTAAAAAGTGTTAAAGGGACAAAGATCATCTTCATCACCGTGTGGAAAGAAAGCATCACTGACTGAGCCATGATGCTTCCACCTCTGCTCACAGATACATTTAACATGATTGATCTATAAGAATACAGGCTGCAGCTGGATGACACTGAAGCTTCAAAATAAATGTAAAAAAATGTTTGATTATCTTATTCTTGCTTTGGTATATTGATGTCTTTTCAAAACAGTTTTCTGTTCTTTCAATTTCCTTTTAAAACACACACTTTTCCTTATGATTTAGCATAAATCAGATGAAATGCAATTTTTTAAAGCTCTCCTTCTGACCAGCAGCAGGGCACCTCCTACAGCACCTCCTCTATGTTAACAGTTAAAAGATTTATGTCAATAGTAATCTATTTCGGAGTTAGGGCTGGGAGATATGGCAAAAAAAGGATCACAGTATATTTTTTTCATATCATCAGATCTTGATTATTATCACAAGTGTTTGTATTACTTCTAAATTGCTAGTTTCTAAGCATCTGTACCAAAATCTAAAAAAAAGAAATTATTTAACATTTTATTGACATACAAAGCAAAACATCTTTTGCAGGACATACAAGACCCAAAATAGACAAATTGCCCTCTCGAGAATAATAGACTAAATTTAACCTTTTTCATTATCAAAAAGACATGGTACATCTTATTCACTGTCCTCAGCCCCATGTTTAGCTCCCCATTTGGTCATTCTGTTTACTCCTCTGGCAACTTACAAACAGAAGTGGAGCTGGGAAAGGCTCACTCTTCTCTGATTGGCTGTCACCACACACACTTCTGTCATATTTGATTGATTAAATATGCTCACGGCTGATCAGCATAATTGATCTGAAATTCATCACGATTACAAATCTTGATCGATTAATCGCCCAGCCCTATTCTGAGTTTAGTCTGAATTATCTGTTTGATAATTTCATAGAGATGTATCATCATGATTGACAGCTCTGAGCCCAGAGGTTTCCAACAGAGCGATGTGGAGCAGGTTCAAAGAAAAGAACAGGAGGAAGTAAAGGAGACATTAAGTTGATGTTGGATATCAGCAGGGACAGGATGCTTCAGCCTCTCTGATGATCAAAATGTTCAACACTGCTTGATGTGCCACATGTGTTTGGGTGTGGAGAACTGTTTGTGACTTTTTAAAACCAACACTCAGCCATCTGATTTGGCACTTCACAACAAAATAATAAGAACAAAAAATGCTGGGTTTAACTTTGATGTCAAAGTTATTTTAGGCCCAAAAAGCACAACAAGTCACAAACATCCGTTTTAGAAGGACCACACAGCTCCTTGGGCTTCAAATGAGCATTCGATGAAATCAAAACACACTGTGTTCCCAAGCTATGACACCATAACACCAATAACTCAGTGAAGAAATGTAGGATTGAAAGATTCTTATCATCGTTATGAGCAACGTGTGAAAATATGAGGACCATAACTCGACTGTTAACAAACAACAGGACACTGAGGAAAGTCACAAACTTGAGTGCGTCACAGGTCTACATGACCTCAGTTTAACTCAGGGGGAGTGTGAGAATCTATCTGCAGCACTCACCACACTTACAGAACCTGACAGCTCATCTAAATATAGGTGGCTGACTAGTGTGTCCTTTCATTTCACACCGGGCCAAATAATGTCATGTGAATGTGACATGTCTCAGCCCATGTTCTTGTTCAACTCCACACAGACTGTGAATCATAAACTGACAGCTCCAGAAGTTATGTCACATAAACAAACTGAAGCACTGTCAATCAATTCACAAAAGTATATCAAGTTAGCAAATGTGAGAAGTAAAGCAGAGAAACATGGACAACTTACAAGAAAAGTATCTATACTTTCACTGAGTTAATGGCATCTTTACATCAGCTTTCCACTCATTCACTATCAGTCAAACCAAGAACACTGATCATCGCAAACACATTCCAATATATTTGACGAATACGACTTTTCCCTGACCCTTAATATTCAACTGGGGTTTAATCTGAGGTGCATAGAGAATCCAGTGGGGGCTAGCTAGAGTAAATTAATGAACACAGTAGCCTATTTCAAAAAGAGCAACTATACAGCAAAATCCAAAATGCTTGCAGTCTGTTTGAAAAAGACATTTAGCATCTATAGCTCTTTAACTTATTTGTGATTTGTCATTTTCTATGTAACTTAGTCATTTAAGTTGCAGTTTAAAGCGATGCATAATTCTGACACATGCAAATTTAACTGTCTAACAAATCACCCAACACACCTCAGATTGGTAGAGTCTAATTGTCAACAGATATTTGTGATGGCGTTAAACAGACACTCAGTAATGGAACAACTAAATAACTCTGATGATAAAGTGAAGGAGGATGGTCGAGAGGAAAAAACCAAACACTGCTGATCTGGTGCAGACAGTACAGCAGAAGCCACATTTGCCAACTCATCATGTCATGATATTCTGTTTATAGCATCAAACTTATGAGAGATGCACAATGACAGAAACCGTGAAAGAGCCAACTACTATGACCGACACCATGTGTTAGACAAAGTTAGATTTTGGAAATGATACACACCACAAAAAAGGACTCAGAATGCTTGGCTTATGATGTAGTTTTTCATGATCTTTCAAGGATGTAAGTCACCCAGTTTATGTTGAAGTTCTCGAGAAAACACTGTTTCATAAATGTGTTACTTGTGGTGTTTATTTTACCATTTTATACCCTGTGACAAAGTCACTTTGACTCCTATTTTCATGGGACAAATGAGTTTATATGTTAAAAGGACATAAAGGGTACTTCCTCTAGGCAGCAAAGCTACAGCATTAAATAAAAACAGGAAATGTTTGACATATATTAGCACCATTGACAGTGTTGTTACATTGTTACAGCTCCTGCTTTCTCTCTGTCTGCTGCGAAGCAGGTGTTAAAACTCTGTTTACAGCATGCAATCATTCAAGGAGAGGAGAGAAAAAAGAGACATGGCTCTGATCAACAGGAGATAGAAATCTTGGATGCATTAAAAAATACAAACAATAAAGGGAAAACATTTCATTAGCCCAGACATAGTGCTATATTGTGTTTGCGTGAGGAAGAAATCATGCATTTTAGATATAAAATCTTGATCCAATGCTGCCATGTCTGCACATCTCTATTCAGCCACAGAATGAAGAGATGAAATGACATCCTATAGGATGAGTCAAACTGCGCTCTCTGCTGTTGAATATAAGGCTTACAAAATTGTTTTTTGTCTCAGTGATTAAAATGTTCCTCAGCTAGCCTGATCAGCTTATTTGTAAGTCTGACAGTCAATCTCCTCACCAATGTTGAAGACAGACAGCTGAGACATCATTGGGACTTTGTATACATTTCCGTCCCCCCCGTTGAAAGGCCCCATCTTGGTGTTCTTGGGCTGGAAACGGGACTTCCATAAGCCTTTGAAGTAGATGGAGTTGACGGCAACCAGACGGGTCAAACCATCCAGCATGTCAGGCTTGACCAGGCTGGGGATGTGACCTGGAGAAATATGGAACACAAGAGCCTTTTCACTCAGGGAGGTTGGATAAGAAAAAAAAAACTGTATTTTATATTTAAAACTTTATTTTTACCTCAGCACACATGTGAAAGTAAAAATGATGCATCCCCTGAGGATTATGGATCTACACACCAGAATATAAACTGCATCCAAAAAGTCAATGCTTTACACAGGGGTTAAACAAAACATTTAAAGAGTGTGAAACTGTAAGGAGTCTAACCAGAGTTTTTTAGGCTCAACTGAGACAAAATCTGTTAAGTTTGTGCCTGAATGTTCTTCAGGCAAATAAGTAACTCTTAGTTTCCAGTCTGTTTCTTCCGAAACTTTAAAAAAGTGTTTGCTTTAAAATTTGGTTGTTTTTGTACACAAATTTCTCCAGTGTGTGAATCTAAAACACTCAGATTTGTTGCCCTAGTCCATGTGTCAGTATATCTCCAGTTTATGACTCTTACCTTTGGTCTTGTTATTAACCCATGTGTTGATTTCCTCTGCAGCTCCATCAGGGTTGCTGAAGTCGAGGCTGCGGCTCTCACACTGGAAGTTGTCTTTGTTGGTGGCCACAAAGGTCTGCTCCATGGGGAAGCCCTGCTGGGTGAACATGGCGTTGGCGATTATCACAGCATCCTGGTTGGACTTTGCAGTCAAAGCTTTGTGCAGCTTTTTCAGCATCCTGTAAGGACCTGAGATGTAAAAAAAAAGAAGAAAAAAAAAAAACACACACATTTGTTACCCATATAATTAAAATGAGCATGGCTTCATTGAATGATTTGAATCACAACAGGGTCACAGTATGATACATATTGTGATCAAATTTCTTTGCTATACCACACCGTTTTCATCAGTAAGCCTTGCTCTCTTGACTTACCTTTTATCAAATTACTTGATCACCACTGCTCTCTTACAGCAGCAGCAGCTTTCAGCCTCAAAAAGCAAACCCACAAGCACAACAGCACCATCTAGAGGCATGGGAGCTAAGTCTTCCAGGTAAAGAAAAAAACCTAAGGGGCAAAAGCTTGATATACTATGAAGAAAACAAATATCTAGATCTTTTCTTTATTAATAATTTTGCACAGAGACCTCTGTTATATCATGCAATGGTTTACAACTTATGTTTCGATGTATCAAAATCTGTTTCAAGTGGACTGCAGCGGCCTCTTTTGGCTGGAGGACTCGTGCCAATTGTCCTGACTTCTGTAGTTTTTTTGAAAGTGAAAGGTGGTCTGATCTTCTTTTAAACATTACTTTATTCAAGATGAGTTTTTACACAAAACAATAAGGTTATGTAGTTATCAGCAGTTACCTAGCGTTGCTGTTTGAAACAGGACAAGCAAACTATGTGAGTATGTGCCGTAGCTACATTTCGCGCTACTCACAGCCCAGCACTGTGAGACGTATAAGTACTGTGTATCGTTAGTGAATCCTAATTATGTCCTACCAGTGCTTATCTACCAAGCAGAGCAAACATAACCTGGCTCTTTATTTCGTTGACAGACTCTCAGGTTTGAACAGACCGCTGTAGAATAACTCCTGTATGTGGGTTGAAATGAACATTTTCACAAACAGCTTGGCTCATATTCAGCAGAGAAAAAAATCAGTTTGCTCCTCTCAAAGCTAAACTTCACAAGCCGGCATTGCCTTATCATAGGTACTTGAACTTGCCGTATATCAACCGAGTCCAATCCAACCCGACCAGGAAGCTAGGAATTAACGTTTTGTACGGCTGATAATCTCATTTCAAGTTGGGGAGTATGATCAGGCATATATCTACTTGTGAACCTTTTTCAAAATCACTTAGAAAGTCTTCACGGGCCCTTTAAAGTTGACCTGAAATTTCATACTCATTCAATCAGACACATTTTTGAAATTTCAATGAGTGCCCTCTGTTGGCACTTTTCAGGCTACATCCTTGTGTCAAAGATCCAGCGTTCACTTCTTTAACTACTTGATTAATAAATTGTTTTTAAACAAAATGATATATTTTTAAAACTAGTTGAGTCTCCCACATCTGGGTGTTAAAGAACCCAAGTTTCTATGATTTCATCTCAGATATTGTTACTGGTTTAAATTTAAAACCACTTTTCTGACTTTGACAATTTAACACAAGAAATTCAACAACAAAATTTTTGCTGATGTCTGAGCTTCCACTGCCAAAATAATCCTCTCACCATTCTTCTTGTAGCGGAGTGCATTGAGAACCTGCTTCCGGGTCTCTCCATGAGCTCCTGGTAGTAACATCCCAAGGATTGAAGCTACTCCATGAGGTGAAAACACCACATTTTCCTCAGGTTTGGAGCGGACTACCTGCTGAAACACCTGGATGCCAAGATCTGAGCCCCGCTCACCGTAGGTAGGTGCCTGGGAGAGCGCACCTGTGTGGCTGCACAAGCTCACCAGTGTGTAAAGGAGCAACGAGAAGAGGTGCTTCATTTTTAACCTCTGGTGCACCTGGTGAGAAACAAAGAGCAGAGTGTTAGAGAAACTTTGGAAGAACCAGGGTTGTCAAATGTGTTAAGTCTTCTCATCAGAGTTCACTAATAATTGATATTGTTCCTGAGCATCAACAGTTTCTTCAGCATTAGGCGATACAGCAGGTTTCACATGTCTCTGTATGGTTAACCACAATTAAGATTAAACCTTAACATTTCACTCTGAGGCAACACCAAGCACTTATGCAGCCCTGCAGGGTCTGACTAATCCTTACTCACACTGCTTAAATACTGGAGTCTGACCATGAGCAGTCAAGTGAAACTGGGCTCTCCTTTTATTTCAGCTTTAGACTAACTTCAAACTTTCAGACCGTTTCAGGAGAGTGAGTCAGCCTGAACACCACACTGAAGGAAAGTAAAGCATGGAGCATGAAGCAGGAACAAGCCAAAATGCCTGCAGGCTTGGAGGGAGGGAGGCATGTTACTATCCCTGCAAGAATCTGACTGTTTGGACCTTTATCTCACAGGTTGCCCTTACAAAAATGGAGAAAATGTTGCAAAACAAAACTGACTATTTTTCTTTTCAGTTAAATAAAACTCTGTTCCAAGTTCAGATTATTTGGGGGATCACTTGGAGCCATTTCAAGAGAATAATACAAATGCATTGCAAGCTAAAACTAGTTAATTTTGGCATGTTTTAGTGATATTCAAATGGATTTACAGACCCTGAAGTTGTACAGGTCATGTTTGCATGGTAGATGTGTTTTCATCACAGGCTTAATCCCAATATGACAGAATACACATTTGCACGAGACAAGTAAAGTGAGGATAAAGCAATTCATGCATTATTTTCAAAAGGAAAACTCTCACACTGTGGTAAAACAATACTTGATTAACTAAGGACTTAAATATGCCCCTTAAGAGAAATTAATGTCTTTGGCATGAGTCACTTGGAAGAGGAATCTATTGTGTCCTATTATATCAATATAAATGAGTAAATGTGCAAAGACTATTCAAAAAGAGCGTCCTCATTATTATGCCACACTTGTCAGATTAATGTTGCTTTGTCGATTTTTTTGTCTGAGGCTGTATCAAAGCGAAAAAAAAAAAAAGAAAAACATCATATTTTACGCAAACATTGAGAGTCTCCTGCAGGAGCAAGAACAAGCTGTTTGTTTGAAGCACCATTACTGATGTAAGTGACATTTAAGACGAACCGTTTGCAAAAGGCATACGTTTAATTTACGCACCATATAAAACACACCTGATGGAAATGCTGCGCACTTCAGTGTAACAGAAATGCAAATTTTATTCAAACAGGTGCCAACTGGCTCTCGCATTGATGATAAAAAAATGCAAATGTTTAAAGACTGAAACCTTCCTTTTTAAAGTATAATTCATGTGTGTGCTGTGGAAGTAACAGTTAGAAGAGACAGGACTCACCTATCACGAGGTGACGCTACTTCAACTTCTGCAGGTGAAAGTTGATC
Source organism: Thalassoma bifasciatum (assembly GCA_008086565.1). Taxonomy (NCBI): domain Eukaryota; kingdom Metazoa; phylum Chordata; class Actinopteri; order Labriformes; family Labridae; genus Thalassoma; species Thalassoma bifasciatum. The sequence goes on from RPOG01001542.1 coordinate 58,032, forward strand.
CTTTCCTCAGCTTTCTGCCCAGTGTTGATAGAAAAACGAGGGTAAAATCCACAGAGTTGATGAAAAACTGTATTCCAGTGACAGTGAGAACGACTACTGGCTCCAATGCTGTTTCAAAGGGCACTTTATTACACTGAATCGACCCCGCCTTCAGACAAACAGCGAAACATGAAGAGCGTCTCGTGTCAAGTTTACACCAATGGAAAGTTCTTCCGGTACACTTTCACAATAAAGGTCAATAACGTTTCCACACTCATCTGTCTAGAGACGGAGGTTAAAACAACCCTTTCTTTCCTTTTTTTTTAAATTCAGTTTTTATTTTTCACCATTTAAATTTAGTCATGATAACTTGAAATGCTGTCTTTTCTAGTTTTTCTTTTCTTATTTTCGTATCGGTAGCTTACAGTTGACAACATATCAAATATCAATTTCTGGACCCAAATAATTTAAATTAAGCTATGCATTCCCATTACAAAAAATCAAAAAAGATCAACTGCAAATTTAAGACAGGGTCTTAGTGTTTGAAATAAAATGATACAGCCTTGAAAATATTTTCTCTACTTTTCTTTTCCATTTTTTAATTTTTTAATTTTTTTTTTTACACCTTTTATTTCATCATCTATCTATTTATTTATTCATTTATTTATATCTTGTGTTAGTATTTGCTGGAGTCTATATCAATGTTTCTCTCTCTTCATATGTGTTTGATGTACATATATATATTTTTTCACCCTCTAATGATAATAATACAATTTCTTGTAACTCTCTCCTGACAGGCAAAACAAAAGTTTCCACATACACTTGCAGCTGCTTCAGTTCCGTTTTTGGCCCACTTTGGCTAACTTGACCCCAGATGAGAAAATGAAAAGGTGTTTACAACAGGAAATGACTAAAGGGGGGCGTTGTCTGAAATCATCTAAGAGTGGTCATCCTGTTTCATCACAACTAATGTGGAAAATTACTGCACACCTGTAAACCACCTTGATTCTGGCAGCAAAACAAGAACATGGAAATGACACTAGCATAAACCTGCATAAGAAAGTCAGATTTAAATAATTACCTCAATAAGAAAGAAAGAATTGACTGGTCTGATGGCTTCATGATCAGCTGACTTACATGCAAAAGATGGTTTGTTTATCAGAGCCTTTAAAATGTGCTAAGGCCATAAACTGAGATGCAACCTGAATTTCTAAGATTTTTTTTTTTCTCCCCATGTCACTGAAACATTGATTTTTATGTCACGGTGTAATTTTTTGTGTCACTATTTTGAAACAGCTTGCTTAATGCAAGTTATTTTCCTAACTTAGTTTCTTCATTCCCCTGTGTAGCAAAGCTATTTTTTACTGCAGTTGCAACTAAGGAGAAACGAAGTATAATCATATTGTATTATGTTAAAATCTCATGAAAACAACTAAAACCAACTCATTATCATGTAGGAACAACTAAACCACAACGCCAGATTATTGGACTAAAAACATTGCACGTCACAACAGCAATAAAATACCCAACAAAAAGAAGTGAAACTTCTCCTTCAGCTTAAAAAAAGGAGAAATAAGGATGTGTTTTACACTGAGGCAGGGGAGACATGCTGTTACCCTCTTCGAAATAGAGGAAAGGTCATTTTTTGCCACAGTTGGACAACAAATGACGCTTTATCACACAGGACCACCTTTCTGTGCTGTGTGGTGGTGATACAGTTGGGCTGCGATTAGGCACACACACACACACACACACACACACACACACACACACACACACACACACACACACACAAGGCTGGGGCTCAATTACATCCCTGCTGCAGCCAAAATAGAGGATTATGAGTGGGTGCGAGGAGTGGTTTAAATTACAGGGGCTTAAATGTGAGTGTTTGCACAATTATGCATAAATCCATCGTAAATGTTTACCTTCACTAAAAAATGGTTACAGATTGTTGTTATGAATATATCACATGCAGATATCTGGGTCAGGCATTGACTCAAACACTCCCAGTTGAGAGTCCAGGTGGAAGCTTTAAGTTCAGAGCCACAGCATGAGGTTGTTACAGCAACACTGGGCTCAGAACAGGATCCTGCTCTATGGTGTTTGTGGTGGTGGGGAGGTTGTTTGGAGCGGGGGTCTTGCATGTCCAGCTGGGATGCTGGGAGATGGGACTGTTGTGAAAATAAACACTGTAAGACAAAGATGGGTCAGGGTGTCTTACAGTGTTTTGAGGAGATGGTGAATGAACACACAGCTGTGCACTGTAGCATGCTTACAGTATACCACTTCATTGTTTTTAAACAATATAAATCTCCACTTTCCTCCACTTGTAATATGTTTTTAAATTTTGAAACCATTCTTTGCAGTTCTTGATGAGCCCTGCTGCAGATATCATCATGTTCCCAGCCAGACAACATATTTGTATCACTCTCATCATCAAACAAGATGAAGCTTGTACTGAGCATTACCAGATTCAAACAGACCGTTTCTAGGCCTTTTTCTCTGTTGATTTTTTTATGTTTTAGTTTCATATCTGCCTGTATCAGCATGACTGTACTTTCTGCATTTGTGAAGAAACTGATAACTTTTATTTTGCAATTGAATTTGAAAAAAAAGGGTTACTCAATATAAAATTCAATGAGGAAAAACAAACCTGTGTAGAAAGTATATCTCAATAGTGTAGGAAAAAGGTCAGATAATGACATTTTATACTTAAGAGCAAAAGTGAGGCTGGGAAACCTACCTCGGTTTGTCTTGTAAGAGAGTTTTCTTTGGAAATGAGAATTTTTGGAGTATACTGATGCTTTTATAAAGTGATTCTAGATGATACCACTTGTTTTTTTCAGCTGAAAAGTTCAAATAAAGAAGAAACACCACCAGGTTATGTTAACGCTCAACAGACCTCTTTTAAAGTTTAACAACTTCTCTCTTTTTTAAAGCATACTGCTCCCACAAAGTCGACAAGAAGAAACCGTACTTGAGCATTCTTTTTAGCAATGAGACCTAAGCATGAAACTGAAAACACACAATCTTTAAAAAACAGCTTTATTTATGAGCTAAAAGTGCCTCGCTTATCAAAATACCCGATCCATGTTCCAACTGATTCTTGTGCATTGATTTGAAAGTGCCTTTTTGAGAAGTTAAAACATGTGGTAGGAAAAAGCAGTCCCATTCCACTCTCAGCAGTCAGAAATTAGTTTTCTTCAAATGCAATGATCGGCCGGATAAGCTGCCGGTTATTCCTTCAGCCACTGCTGGAGAAGGTAGAAGACATGATCACGAGCCAGACCTAGCTGCGGGAGGTCAGCGTCCCTGGCAGGATACATGTTGGCGCAGTGGGCTGTTCCTGGATAAGAGACAAAATATAATGGATATATTAGGAAAAAACAATTAAGCTGAGATTCTCTGAGAAACAATAATTATCCTCCTCATAAAGTCAGAGCTGAACAAAGAAAACATTGTTCTGCCCTGAAAAATAAACCACAAATGGAACTCAGTGTAAAGCTAACTCTTGATTTGTTACAGCTTTAAGGCATTCCCTTACTTTTACACACACTGGAAGCATTAAAAAGAGGTAAACTCAAAGGCACCTATGGTAAAGAAACAGGAACACAAAGCAGGCCAAATGCTGTAAGAAGAACTTAGTGCTTAATTTTTTTAACATGCTCTAAATAAAACAGTCAGGATATAGAAGCTGGCACAGAATTTTCTGCAGTAATGAATTTTCTTTTATAAATCATCTTCTAACTAAATACTTAGTACTAAATACTTTCATCACAACATTTTACTTGGAATACACAGTGGCATAATATTAGTATCCCAGTGTGTCATTTTACAGTGCATTTTGGCAAACCCAAGAGGCACAACATGTAACTCACCAGCAGGTAGCTACATGTGCACAATCAAACACAGTTCCATTTCAATAAAGATGTGACAGGAGTAGCATTGGGTGATATGGCATTTTATTTATATCGCAATATTTTTAGGCCATGATATATGATACATAACTCGTTGTTTTGCCTAAACATTGAGATGATGCTTTGATGCACAAAAATCGAACCAGAATCACATTCATAGATATGAATTGATAATTTTCTGTAATGATTAGAGTTTCCCCCAAAGCATTATCCAAACACAGTAAAAGTCATAAATTGATCAAAACTGGTTTTAGCCGTTGCTGTCTCTCACTCCTTTTGTAACTCCCAAAACTTCCCCTTGCACCAAGCAACCATACAATTTTTAAAATGGCTGATGTGGTACACTTCCGACCAATAGGAAAGGAGTGTCTTGTTTGTTTGCTTTTCCCCTTGGCGGCACTTTTAGCTTACAAGCACCCTCCACAGAATCACCCAACTGTATCATCCTGCACCAAACGCATGTCAGCATTAAGGCAACTGGTTTTCAACTCTCTTCACAGAACACATTGTGCTGCTGGTCGTCTGACACTTTGAATCCAAACCATCTGCCGTAATGAGTGCAATACCTTGTCACATCACTCCAGTGGAAATATTGTGACATGACAAATTTTTATCATCAAAAAGTTTACATGATATTATCATATACAGCATGATATGGCACACCCCTAGACAGGGACACAAATATGTCACCTTGAGTACTCCAGTTGAACAAAATGATGGATTTGAAGAAGCAGAATACCACTGCAAACATTATTTTTGAAGTTGATTATTTGGGGCTTCAATAAAACATAAAAGATGTGGTAAACTGCCTGACGTGCACTTCTCTGCTTATCAATTTTGTTAAGCCAGCAACATTTTGATGTAAAAAATGGTTAATAAACCCAATTATTGTTTCCAACACAGATAAAATGTCATGAAACTTTATATTGGTTGGATTTTCAATCTAAAATATGTTTTAGGGGCACGGATAGTCTAGCAGTCCAGGTTGCACCCTATGAAGTTCACCCTTGAGTGGGTGGCTCACGTTTGAATCCAATCTGTGGCCTATTTCCCATATTCTCCACTCTCACCCTGTTTCCTGTCCTCTCTGATTGATGCATGAAAAAGCCATAAAATATCTTCCAAAAATATGTTTTTATATATATATATTTTAAATGTTTAAGAATTCCAACTGTAGTTCCAACAATAAGTTTTTTGTGCCATGTCACACTTACAATTGCATTGTTGAGGCAAGCTACCTGCAGAAAAATAAACATATTCATGGTTTTTGAATATCAGAGGGGTTGCAGTGTTCTCCTTGTAGAAAGACAGAGTGCTTGTCTGAAAGCTGTGGTTGCATGTCAGTGCTTTGATGAAGTGCTCACAGTGAACTTTGCAACAGCGTAGTAGTGGTGCCTCAGTGTGTGGTTTCACACTACATCATGGTGTTGTGGAAGCATGAGGGGCATGGCTTGTCAACACGGATGTGGCACATACACACCCACTTAGACTTGCATGAAAACAAGGCACTATTCTCTCCCACCGTCTTCCCTCGAATACATCTCTGTTTACATCTCCAATGATGGAGGCTAAACATCATCACCCAACCATTCCAGTTCAGAGAAAAAGGCATAAATACCACACTTTGGCTGACAATATCTGATAGGCATGTCATCCAGTTGGAATTATTGGTTTGTAGGAAATCTGTCCACTCAGCTGCAGGTTTGATGTGATGGACGGCATGTGCAACTTACATAAGATCAGATTTTTAAAACTTACTCTTCAAGTGCATTAACCTCTCATTCCTAAGGGCATCGCAGTATCAGATCATAAAGTTCTTCTTCTATACATTCTCACCTTTGATGAAAACAGCAGGCAGGTCAGGACTGATGTCCAGAGTGATCCCTAAGGCATGCCAAGGGTCGATGGACCCGTTTGGGAATACTATTCTACTGGAACGGATGTTGTAGCTGCCGTAATACTCGTTGGTCTGCGCCACTGCCTCGGCCACCTGTTCAGCACTGACATTGTAGAAGTCGGCACACTGGCTGACGTGGAACCTGAATGAGAGAAAACAGATACAAAATCAAGTGCCTTGTAAACACAAATCAAAGAAAACAGACATATTTGAAGCAGATGTTGTGGTGAAAGCATAACGCTGACTTCATTAGGAAAACAGAGAGCTTATTAGGCAGAGACTCACTTAAGAGGAAAGCCGGCGAATGGCTGGTTTGGTGAATCAGTGCTCTGATAAAATCCAAATTCAGTGCAGGTCTGGTAGACCCACTGTCTCCCTGACAACACAAACACAAACACGAACACACAAAATTTACCCAAGGCCAGAACTTTTAGCTGCTTCATATAAATTAAAACACATCCATATTTTAAAATAGCTGCAGACAAAGTGCTTCCTACTCATATTTGAACTGTAATTAACAAAGGAAAGACTGAAAGCAATATGACACAGATGGCTGTTTGTGGGGGTTTCTGCAGATACATCCCAGCGTTTTTTTAAGAGACCACTTCCTGTTCCAGTTTTCCTCCCACTCATGAAACCAAAGCTGGGAACTGGAACCACAGCCACGGGGCAAAAGTACAACGTAGAGCAAAGAAAACTCATTTTTAGTTCAACATACAAAGTTGTTACTCAATCCTGATTGCACTAACATGAGAAAGCATAATAAGGTAACAAAACAGTGCATCCTGCCTGAGAAAAGTCTGCATCACTCATTGGAATTTCAAAATAAACACATCTTGGATTATTTTATCCCTGATCAAATATTTAAAATGCTTAATTCAACTATGACTTCTTTCATCATTTGACATGACCCCTGGGTTTTTCACCAGGAAAGTGACACCATAACATCTCTTTGGGTGAGCTAACTTTGCCAGGACTCAACTCAAACCTAATTAGATCTGAACTCTCCAAAATGGACTTGCAGACTCTAACCACATCCCACCATCGCACACATCCCCTCTTGTTGCTGTGTAACATTCTTGTCTCCTGGGGCAAGGTCTGTTTGCATTCTGCTGGAGTTTATTACTCCTGGATTATCACTGGAAGACAGTGGAAATTTTGGATTGGACACCATATTGCATGATGGCAACACATGAAAGAACACATGAGATTCTTCCAGAGAACCTTAAGATGCAAGGAAAAAAATAGAAATAGCAGTCCTGAAGCAACTTCTTAAAATAGAGTCCTTCAATATAAGCCTGTTTACACTCATTAAATACCACTTCCGAGCACGTCCGGACCCACCTCCCCCTGCAGCCGCCCCATTCCAGGACGTGTTAGTCATGTCTCTGAGGCAGTTGCTGAAGCTGGCATCCAGACACTTCATGGAGAAGGTGTCCATCATGAGGCGAGCCACAGCGGCGTAGCGGGCGTAAGGGTCCCCAAGTGAGGCGTCACTCATAATGCTGCACAGCACTTTGATGGTGATGTTGGTACCTACCACGCCCTGCAGAGAGTAGAGAGAAGAAGAGGCATAAAATGATTTAGTTTACTGATCACAGGTCATATAGGTGAGATAATGAATGGCAGTTTCAGAGCAGGTCTTATGGAGAGTAATTTTCCGTTACTTAAGGCCTCACTTCCCACTCGAGTATAATGTAGAGTAACCATATTCTAAAAGCCCAAAATGAGGACCAACTACCCGACCTCTTGAGAGAATACCCAAAAATATTAAAAAAAGACAAGGTAGCTCCAGAACCCATAAAATTTGTTCAAAAAGCCCCTTTTCTGTTTGGAGTGAAATTTTTACATATTCTAAACATTAAAGATTATTGTTCCCCATTTCAGCCACGTAAAAATATAGACAATAAAAAATGGCTTTGTTGATATTTTTTGCACGTGAAATTATGAGATGAGAAATCATAAATTTGAGATAAAAAGTAGGAATTTCAACCTCTTTTTCTTATAATTTTGACTATTTTTTCAACTTTTGAGCACAAAATGATGACTTTTTATCCCATCACAGAAATGTTCGCTAAAATAGTGCCGTCTTTTCTCCTCGTAATTTTGACTTTTTATCTCATAAATTTGACTTTTCATCTCATAGCTTTTGCTTTTTATATAATGAAACTGATTTTTTTTTTTATCCAAATATTTCACTTATTTCAAAATTGTGACTTTTTGCCTCAAAATTTTGGCCTTTTAAAAAGTCAAAATTTTGAAATAACGATCTCAAAATTCTGACCTTTTTACATAGATTCTAACCTTAATTTTTTTTCTCAAAAGTGACCTAATATTGGCCAAAAATTCTGGACATCAGTCATGACCTCGCTGAAAAGAGGGGTACTCTCTCACATCTGCAGTTTGTCTGTAAAAGTGCATTTCCACTTCAGTATTCTCTGTCTGAGAGTGCAGCCAAACAGTCAGAGCATGTTTTCCTGTATGCTCAACATCTTGACAGGTTGGTGCACCAGAATAATGCCTGTAGCCTAGTGCAGCACTTTTTTATAAATATCAATGGTCTGTATAAAAAGCTGAGAAAAACTGAGACATTTTGGGTGATTTTTGTAAAATCACCTTTGACAGAATTTTATGACCAAAGAGGAGGACATGTCAGTGCAAAAGAGGACGTTTGGTCAGTCTGAACTGACATTGTAGCACTTGAGAATTTTTTGAGAAAGACTGAACGTTATTTCAGTTCTGAGACTTTCATCAGCTTCCACTTCTACCACCCTATATTTTCCAAACATATCACTTAGAATCAAATCAAACCAAATTTGGTGGTAAGACTTTCAAAGCTGCTGCTCTCCTTTAGAGTTACACCCAGACCACAGGCTGCACAAAACAAAGACGTGGTCTTAATGACGTCACTGATTTATTTCTGAAAGGAGGTTTGGACACCAAATAAAGTCAGTCGCCATATTGGAAATATTGACTCAGCCTAAATTTCAGTCAAACTATAAACAGACAAAGGGGTGAAAGTAAAGCGGGCCTCGTGCCTCCTGGCTAGAGGCTGCAACGTGCCTGGACAAAGAAAACTCAGCCAAAGCTCTGATTATGCAAATATTTGTATACTTTTAAATGAGTAAAAAATTCTCCACCTACACACTGAGTGTAAATGGGGACATTTAAACCAGAACCATATTTTGAACCAAGCTTGAAAGTGTTTGTTCTGGTATAATGATGGCAGACAGCCTCAAGTGGACGCTCCTGGAAGTGCAGTTTTATGGCATTCCAGCATCGACTTTGTTTTCCAACACCAGAGGTTACTGCTTGGTCCTGCTGGCATGTCAGATTCATGAAGGAAGCAATTACAAGATCATTTAAACTAAATACTTCAGATACTTAACAACATTTTGGCATTTGAAACAAAATTTAGCATTGTTTTTGGCCAAAGTTTCTTGTTTGTTACTCATTTACGAAAGAATAACTTTTGTACTTCATCCCCTCATTTTAATAATCGCAATGTTTTAAGGTAAAAAAAAAAAAGTAAACTGATCAGACAACCTCTAATCATTAACGACCAATAGCACTGGACCACCTTCTAACTTATAATACTTAGCTATGAGTTTGTATCCTTAATACCATTAAAAAGGAGACAATGAGTGAAAAATGTCTGATTGGAATCATCAGCCATCTCCACACAGAACCTAAAAAAATGAGTATATATATCATTTTACTCTGGAATAACGCCCATTGTTCCTCTAAATTGCTCTTTTGAGAACTCATCAAGCAAGAATTGGAGAAATGATACTTATTTTCTGGACTCCAAAGTTAAAACAACAAACATTACTTCCAATATGTCATATATATACCAATTATGATCATAGTAACGCCAGATCCTACTGAACAGCTTAAGTAACTTTTGGATACCAATAGAGATCTCTTGCTTATGTATAAACTCATAATATGATAGAAATTCATTTTTCTGCTGGGTTACATGAGTGCGACTCCTCAGGTTGTGCTCTCTCAGGTATGAACTTGCTGAAAACAAACAGCAGCGCTGGAATGAGGGCTGGAGGAGTGGTTACAGGTTGTTCTGTGGTACAAAATGAAAGACTTGTTAACAATAAATGACCCATGACTACTCTAACTTTTCTTCTGCATCTTCTGAGGAGAAAGCAGAACTGTTAGTGCTTTATCTCCATCTGTGGCGTTACATAATGTCCTTCCCTATTCTATAAAGCACCCATTGATAACCCCTCGACTGTGAAGCAACTGCTCTGACTCTTCTGATTAAATTACACCTCCAACCCAGATCGTGCCCAAATTCCTGTGTGGTACCTAAAACCTTGTAGTTTGCTCTCCACGCGGCCTTTTGTGTCAGAGAGGCAGCTGCTGGCTGTGTTTGTCTGCTGGTGCTGCAGACTCTGCTGCCCACCACTCCTCTCGGATCTTTTATAAGCGTCTCTTTAGCTTGGGGCGACAGGAAACCGGAGAGACCACAGGGTCTTTTGTTACTCTTTCACATCAGCTTATTGGTAACCGGACTCACGTCTCCTCGAGGCACCAGAGGGACACATAGGGGATGGGATGAAAGAAGGGGAGGGAAAAAGGAAACTGGGTTACAAGAAGGGGCCAAAGTTGCAGAAAATAACAAAAAGAAAACAATAAGATCAAGCTTATAACATCTCACCACAACTTGAACTTGATCGCAAGAGCACTGGGTTTGTCCTTGAGTTCAAGTTAGTCTGTGGAGTTTATTGCCTGATTATTTTCAGGACAAAGATGGTTTAAAACATGAGATTTGGTACCCTGCTTTTAAGATTAAAGCTGTCTCATGAAAGGAAACCACATCTGCAATTCAAGAAATGACTGCCCTGTCAAACACTGACGACATTTAAAGTTGATCTAAGCTCTCAACAGCACGTAAAGGATGTTTCTCTCACCAAGACACAAAACTATTGTCCCCAGATTTGTTGCAATCAATGTCAGAGCTGCTGGTGAGTAAACTGAACACAAACACAAAGGCAATGCTGCTGAGTAAGATTTATACCAGGCTGTGAGACAAAAAAAATCTCTAAGCTGCCGGACAATCATCCAGTCAAATCAATTACTCAATCGCCTTTCAAGGGAATCAAAATTCAATCCTTGGTGATTTACAGAGCTGTAGAGAAAAGGAAAATCAAAGCCAGATTATTCAAACAGGAACCCTGAAAATCCCCAATTTTGGGCGAGTATTTACCAACTGTGGCTGAAGGTGGCGCCCTCCCTGTGGGGCTAAGGTCATGGGCTCAAGAGCATTTTTTGTGGGGGCCTTTGCACAACTGTTTTCATGTGTTGGTGAAATTTAAAAAAAAAAAAAAAGCTTAAATTCTACCATATGTATAATCTAATTTAACTAGACTGGAGGAAAAAACCCTCATAAGTGCAACAAGGTGCTGCAAGTTGATTGGCTCCAGGTGCCACTGTCTAGTGAGAGAAGAAGCGCTCTTGATTTTATTTTTTAAAATTGAAGCCATGAACTAACTACCATAAACCAAATTCAAAGACATTGTTTAATGTTAAACAACATTGATATCAGGTGCTCAATGCTCACAAAGAGCTACGTCTGAGACCTTCTAGGTCCCCCAGATTAAAAAATAAAAATAAAAAAAATTTCAATCAAAGAAGGTCTGAATTTTGATTTTATCCCAATATTTAAAATTTGAACCTTATCTCAAAATTTTGACTTTTCAATCCAAAACTTTGACCTTTTATCACAAAATTTTGACGCGTTTTCTCATAATTTTGCCTTTTTGTCTCAAAATTATGACTTCTCACATTAGAATTTCCACTTTTACCGGAAATTGTAATCACTACCTCAAAATTACAACATCTCTACTCAAAATTTGAACTTCTTATGCAAAATTTGGACTTTCTGAGCCAAAAGTTCTGGCTTGACCAGGACTTAATCAGGACAAAAGGTTTGGACCTGATTCAGACATAAACCTGACATTGTGTTCCGATCTGATTTGCATTTAATGCGGATCTTGATCCCAAAAGTGATCCAGACTTAACCAAGATGCGCAGTTTGGACCTGATCTGGACTTAGTCTTGACTTCAGGTTGGGACTTGATCCAGACTTCATGGAGACTTGAAACAGACGTTTGATTCGGACCTGCATTGTAGGCCTGATCCAGACCTTAATCTGGATGCTTGGTCCTCTTCAGTTCCACTGCAGGTTTATTTAATGCAATACTACAATTGCTGTGTTTTGGAGAGGCTCTGTGTCTTTATTCTGTTGTCACATTGTGCTCCAAAGCTTTTTACATAGCTAAAAAGAAATCAGAGATATGAAAAATGACAGCTCATATCTTTACAGGGGGATGAAACTAGTCTTCATCATCTTATAAGTCAAATCTCACTGAAAGGTTATCTTTCACAGTTGATACCACTGACATCTAAGAGGTTAAAAAGCAGCTTCTCATCTCATTTAAGATGAAAAAAAAGGTCAGAAAACAGGAGCAGCTCCTCACAGGCCAATATCTCAGGGCCTCTCGCTTTAAAAAGCACAGGTCATATAACGTTTCAGTTCTGCTTGGGTTGTGTGTCGCCCTCCTGCACCTCATACCTGAGTTTTACTCAACCAAGACCGGACAGCAGGTAAATCTGACCTACAGTGGCCGTGTACAGACTCTCTCTTTCAGCTCTCACACTTCAACATGCATAAACCTGACATTATGCTTTAAATGAAATGGAAGAACTCCTCGTCACAGCTGTACAAATGTATTCAGAATAATAATAGAGAGTGTGATGATGATTGAGGGATGTTTGTGAGGACAGATTATAATGTATCCAAATGTTTCATCTTGTGTACTCTCTCACCTCAAACGCCCTGTTGTCTTCATTATACTGGACCACATCCATAAAGTTGCCTGCCAGCGTTTCCAGGAAGTAGGCCGAGTCCTTCTCTGTCTGGATCTGCAGAGTGGAGCACAGGCTGAAAGAAAAAATGGAGATAGCAAAGAGGAATCAATAGGAAACAGGAAAGAGGATGAAGAAGAGAAGAGGTGGGATGAAGATGATGAAAAGAAGACACAAAAAAAGTTAAGGCAAAAGAGTGTTTTGGTGATTGAACAATGTATGCGGCGTTGACTTAATTCCTTGAGACATCAAAGCCTGCACTTTCATCTCTCTCATCTTGTCTGTTTGCGTGCAGATAGTGATACTTCCTTCATGATGAAATTGTGACGCAAGTGCAGTATTCGCTGAGGCATTGTGGTCTGGAAGCAAAGAAAGCCACCACACCTACTTTGAGACCTTTTGTATGAGGACATGTCTGCATAACGTCTGCCTGATCTGACAGAGGCTAAAATAAAAGATGTCCCATGTGGTCAGGACGGTGCAGACACAGAGTCAGGAGAGCTGTATGTGTGCATGGCTGTGTGACTTCAGGGAGACTAACCACACAATTATAAATGTCATTTTAGCCTGTTTATTCATCATGATGACTGGCTTTAGATTCACCAGAACGACCAAGAAAAGGAATATACAAAGTTAAAATAGAGGCAGCCAGAATGACTGCATATGTGACAGAGGCCTGCTGGAAATTATGTCTGTTAAAATACAAAAACAACAGAAAAAAGAACAAAATGTTCAGGGCTGAAAAGATGAAAACAAATCAAATGAAGAGTTTTTTAAGGGAAAATGTGAGGGTCATTTCAAACTGCCTTTAGACTTTTTTATAGCAGTTAATGGACGTTAGCAATAAGTGAAGCTGTGTACAAAAAATATATTTGTGGTATCCATCCCAAGATGACACCAATGCAGACAGTGACCCACCGCATTGAGCTGGAGTAGGTTGCACAGTCCAGGGACCGGAGTTTGGTTAAAAAAAGATGGAGGGACACACAGTCCAGTGTTAACTGAACCTGCTGTAAACCTGAACCTAAGACTGCTGCTCTTTAAACCTTTCCACTGTAGCTGCACCTCATGATATATGGACATATCAGAACATTTAGAGTAAGAAATTCACACTTTCTGCACCTTTCACGTATGTAACAATAAAACTAAAACAAATTATTAATTATGATATAATATCTTTAAGTCAGGAGTCTGACACTTACATATCTACAAACAGTTTTTTGTTGATTGTGTGTTTTTTCAGACTAAAAAATATATTTTCTTGACAAATTTGTTGGACTATCACCGACCATGGCCTTAATTGAACAGTATATTGATAATTATAGCAAAATATATTTTTTATGTTGCAAGCTCTTTAATAAAAATAAAATATTTGGTGCTGAAATATACTTATTGGTTTATCCATGAATTTTCAAATGAACTTTTTTCAAAAAAAAAAAAAAAAAGAAAGAAAAGGAAAAAAGACAAAACAGTGAAGCATGGTGTTGTTTTTGATTTCCTAATTACGATGATTTATTTATGTTTTACAGAGAGAAATGTGTTTTTGTGGCTGTTAGTTATTCTTAGATAGAATTCCAGTGAGCTGGCTCAAATTTGGGAACCAAAACATGAATTCAGTTTCATTTCAATTCAGTGTTGTAATAAGAGTGTTAAGCAGTTTTCTTTCTCTCCTCTATATTAATTTTTCTGTTATCGCTGCTACACTGACCATGAAGCCAAATCAAATTCGGTCTGATAAGCTCCAGGTGAAGATGACAGACAGCTTACCTTTTTCAACCTTATCAAGCTGTTAGATTCATTTGTTTAAAATTTAGGATGCAAAGGGGACTGTGCTTTGTTATGCTAACCAGCTGTAGCCTCATATGAATCCCACAGATGTGAGAGTAGTTCAGTTATTTTTTTGTGATTTGAGGGACGTTTTGTAATTTCACTTTTCTGATCTTAATTTTGGTTTTTCTAATGGCAGATAAAATAGTGAGTAACCCACATAAAGCTTTTTCTGAACTCTTTACTGAGAGGACGAGGATGAGGAAGACAGCACATCAGGATCATGGCACATGATTTTCCATCCTCTTTTCGGCCAGTTTGAGACTGAGCTCAGAGCGGTGCTATAGTGTCCCTCTTGAAACTAAAAATGTGTGTAATTGTCAACTTTATGGAATGACTGATGATATGGTACACTATATCTTTAGCTCTATTAGTTATGAGAAAGCTTTTGCTACAACATAATGTATGTGAAGTTGCCAAGACAAATTCCTCCTTGGTGGATGACAAAGACTTGCTCTATTCTGTTCTATGTCAAAAAGATGTTGCCCAAGGTCTTGGTCGACTTATTTGTCATCTTACTGTAAATGAAAAAAGAGAGATGGTTTGAGCAACAGTAACTTGAAAACCCTTACTTGAAGTCCTTGGTAATGTTGTCATATGTCTTGGGGTCCTTCAGGAGCTCTATCAGTGTATCTGAAGCTTTCTTAACCAGCAGGGGGCACTCTGCATTTTCTGAGGCCAGCGAACGCCACACAACTTCCAAGTACTCTGGCAAAACAAAAAGACAGACAGACAGAGGGAGGACACTTAAACCTGCTCTGCCATAGAAGGACCAAAACAAACCAGCACAAACCCTGAACAAATATACATGACTGTTTAAGGGAATGAAAAAGCTCCGGGTCATCGTCAACATAATGCTTGATCCCAGTTCTCGCCAAGTGTTTGAGAAAGTATTTGTTTAAAAATGTTTCCATGAGTCACAACCAAAGTGAATTTCACAGTTTATGAAGCTCTAAAACAGGAGAAACTCCACGTTACGACAGCTTGGAATATTTTCACCTGGGGGCAAAGCCAACCTCCTACTGCTGACTAACTGCTGAGTTGTTTGGGGAAAATGATAATGTTGCTGAGCCATGGGCTGGACGGGAAAGATATCTGACCTGGGTTCAGCATCGGGATGTTGATGTTGTCTCAGATATTTTCAAAGAGTACAAGATGGCCAGCATACGTGTGTGTGCATGTGTCTTTGAGATAAAATGAACATGTGGGTGGGAAAGAGCAGGTCCACATTCAAAGCTCCTCTGCTCTTGGTTTCATTACGAGGCCTTCCAGAGGGCTGAGCCAAACACAACAGAGCTAGAGAGGGTGAAGCCTTCCTCATCATTACTCAGTGTGGGACTTTTATTTACACCGACACTGAACAAAACATGTGTGGTGAATTTCAGTTTTATGCTTGTTCTTTTTGTAAATAAGATGTTGACACGGAAGGAAAGATTAGGGGCAGAAACCAATTTCTGGGAAGATGTGATCCCTTAATATGAGTTGTTGGGTGCATCATATGAAGTTGAATATAAAATTATGATAATCTATGGTACAATTATGTTTGTTTTTTAAGTGGAATCTTCAGTTAATCTCCTGGCAGCACATTAAACCCACATTTCCTGTTTTTTAAATGGTGTTTGGTTTAAAACCCTGATTTCTCAAAATGCAGACATGTAACCATTTGAAAGCTGTGTTTCATGTGTAGCTGAGGGCTGAAGACACTACAAACACTGAAATCTAAGCAAGTTATTATATCTTATTTGTGGTAAAAATTGTCTTATTTTTCTTGATTTGAGCCACATTCACCAGACCAGGTCATAATGTCTCATTTCAAGTTATTTAAAGACAAAATGAGGTCTGAATTGCTAGTCAAAAAAACAATTCAGTTCGATTCAAAGTTTCTTGCATTAAGACATTTTTTCTTATCCAATTGGCAGATTTTTTTGACTATTTACAAGCAATTCAGACCTCATTTTTGTTTTCAAAAAAGTTGAAATAAGACATTTTTATGAAGTGGTCTGGTGAATGTGGCTCAAATCAAGAAACATAAGATAATTTTTATCACAAATAAGACATAATGACTGGCTTAGATTTCAGTTTGTGCAGTGGAGAGGCTGTTGTCTCCGTCTACCTGGGAAGTTGACAGTGGCGTGCAGAGGTGCACTCGTGGCCACAGATGCATGGACCAGGTGAGGAAACTTCAGTCTGAACCAGGCAGCGAGAGAACCTGGGTACGACCCCCCGAACGCCACCCACTTGCTGTTGGTCAGGCCTCTCTCCTCAGCCATCACGGTGCGGAAGTGTGCCAGATCAGCCAGCGCCTGGCGACTGCTGAGGTAACGCAGGTTTTCTGTGCTGAGGTCACTAGAGAAAGAGAAGAAGGAGTTTTAAAAGGATTCAGAGTCTGAATATTAGCCATATGTCATTCTGCCATCTAGTGGTGAATCATCAGCTTTACACTCAACTACTGTACTTCGTGTCCTTTCATTGATCCCACACTGTTGTGCAATCTGAACAGCTGACTTCTCTCTAAGTGCTGAAATAACATTTTTAAGTCTGATGGTTATAACTGACCTTTGGAGCAGGTCAGAGAGTAAAAATGATACTTCCTCAATTTTAGTTTTACAATTGGTGGAAGACCACAGGAATAACAAATCCAACAACTGCACTGAGGTGTTTTATAAGAAGCAGCTTGTATATAAGTGTTGGATCAGCACATTTCTTTGACTACATCTTTTAATCATGAAAAAAAGTTTTTTTTTTCCCCTGCACATTCATTTTACTATTTTACATTATTCCCAAACAACAGAATCCAACAGAAAATGAAACAAAGCCACCACAGACTTGTTTTCTTGGAACAATAAGTGCTGCAAAAAAATAAATCATCAGTTGCAAAAATATATATATGAAGTTTCAAAGTTGTATCTCTGATTACTCTTCAAAGACAGCTTTTAATCAAAAGTTTAATGCCAGAATAAAAATAAAAATGTCAAGAATGAGCCAGTTTCACTTTCTTAAATGTATGGCTTTTACATTTTTACCTCACACAGAATGTGAGTAATAGAGGAGTCTGAGTTTTCTATCACTTTTTGAGAGACTGAGGTCATTTGAGGTCACCATTTTGGGCTCAGGGGAATTGTGATTGGCATATTTTCACAATTTTTGACAGTAAATATACTACATTATTACCCCATAAAATTATCCAGTTAAAGCAAAACTAAGCACATTTTCCATTTTAGGCCATATTTATTTGGTTGATTTGGTTTTGTGGTTGGTTGTTTACACTGCGTGGGATGACTCACATATCAAACATGAACCACGGATAGCGAAAAAATGTCCTGCAGCATTAAAGCTTTTGCAATCAATCCATGGCAAAATACTAATCAAAAAGGTTGTGGATCTCTTCTCAGCTTGATTTTGTGTTGCAACATATGACTTACTAATGTATTTGTTGTGCCTCATGTGACTTTCTTGGGTTAGCAGAGTGTTTACAAGCTTCACTATCAGATGTCACATCAGTGTCTTTCTAACCTCATACTTTTACATTGTGACTTATTTTCTGGTGTAGGTTTTGAGTGCAGTTCAAGAGAACAGGAGTTCTCTTTGGATTGGATTTATGTCAACAGTCCTACTGAAAAAAAAAGCTCTACACTGATAAAACACTGTCTCAGAGATGTTTCAGTGTCAGGGATTAAACAGGGGTTGGTCATACTCTGTTGGGTGGCTCTTCCCATAGAAGCGATGTTCCAGCATTAGGCACAGAGCTCCAAGTTTCTCGGCGTAGGTCAACCAGGTTCCGGTCTGCATCCAGGCAGGATTGGCTGGACCTTCTCCCCCAATCATCAAGAACACCGGACCACCCACTTTATAGAAAGAGTCATTTACAAAGAACCTCTGCGGATCAGGGGGAGGCGTAGGAGAGATAAAGCAGAAGATCAAACATAAAAGACAGATTAAATATTAACTCTTGACCCAACTTTGATTGGGCAAAACTTCACTGATCGACACTAACTCTGTTATAAAGTTTCACTCAACCCAGAGAATTTACTGTATGTAAACTGAACAATACGCTTTAAGTTACCATGTATGGGACTTATCTTTTTGAAATGGAGGTCCGAAGCGTACCTTCCAACACTAGACTTAAACAAAGCGTCACATTGTCCTGAGTAAATTTAAATCTACACACTTATTATTTTTAGCAAAACACAACTCGTATCAACATTACTAAGCGAACAGAAAAATCTATCTCATAGTTATCTTAACATAATGATGTTTTTCTTGTGTGTGAACACTTTGCCCAGCCAGACCTCGACAGGCCATGCTGCTTAAGCCTATTTCTATAGTGATTATTTTGGGGCTTTTGCAACTCTGGGAATACAATCTAAAGCAATTGGATATTGAGGAAAGCTCTTGAATAAACAAGTGGGATTAACTCACTATGAAAGCAAATTTAAATAAACTAATTTATAGATGTATATCAACTTACAGCATCCATACATTGAACAGTTGTTGTTGCACTTTAATTCATTAAATTGGATTTAATTCTACTATTTTCTACTGAGGAATTAAATATATTTCATGATATCTTGTAGTAACTTGGTGTATCAACACTGTCTTCTGCTGCAAGAGACTATTTTGTTCCATGCATGGATGGACAGGTGCACTTCTCCATTCTCCTCTCACAAACTTCCTCCTCTCAAATTAAACACAGATGTTTAAAGTTGTTTAGCTATATTTTCTTTTAACTCCAAAAGCAAAAGAACAAGGACAGACAACTGTATTAAATTTTCTGTTATTCAACTCTGGATAAAAACACAAACAGACTTACTTGTTTCCACTCCCTGCTGTCTGCACCGTTGTAGTGATCCAGTTTCTGAGTGAACCACTGCTCCTCTAACACATCTCCAGAGCTGCTAACCTGCACAAAGCTGAACCTCTTGAAGCCCTTGTACTGTGTCTCTCCAACAGCAAAGACAGAAAACAGGACAAATATGCTCAAACTGCACAGATACAGCCTGCACCTCTGGAAAGCCATGCTGAGACAGAAAGGGAAACAGACAGGGCATGTGATTCACACTCTGTGCTATCAAGCAGTCATATGACAGATCCGTCTGAGGCTTTCACAGACAATAAAAAACGTGGGAGAAATGAGTTTCCACCAGCCACTCTGCTATTAAGGGGACGTCCAAACAAGTTAAGTAATGGCAATAATAGCGATGGAAGCAATGTTGATAGCGTTAGTAGTAGTAGTAGTCGAAGTAATAATAATAATAATAATAATAATAATAATAATAATAATAATAATAATAATAATAATAATAATAATAATAATAATAATAATAATAAATTTCTAATTTCTAGTCACACTATGACATGTAACTGCTTTGATCTTTTTCTCAGTTCATATCACAGCAATATAAATATTTTATCATGTTGTTTTTTTTTAAATCTTGTCCTCCCACCATTTCCATTGTATTTCTCTTCTTTTAATTATTATTATTATTATTATTATTATTATTATTATTATTATTATTATTATTATTATTATTATTATTACTGGAAGTGGTAGTATATATATATATATATATATATATATATATATATATATATATATATATATATATATATATATATGCCATGTTATGTTATGTTATGTTATGTTATGTATAATATAACACTAAGTTTTTTTGAACAATATATAACACATCAAACTGTTGAAATCCTGCTTTAAACGAAAAAACTCAATCATCAGTCTTTTTATTTCGGATTTTTATTAAGTATTTTGATAAGTGCGTTTATATTTTATTGAGAGGGGTAACAAATAAATAAATCAAACCAAAGGACAAAAAGCTGCAATAATAATGCGATTATAATTGTAATTTAGAGGTAAATGGAAGAATCTAGCCTTAAAGACAATTCTTTGGGGGGGAAATGGTTTACTTTGAGGTTTGAACTGAGATTTCCGTGACCAATGGTACGTGAACTACACTCAAAACTTCATACAGAAGAACTACCAGAGGGGGCGCTGTAAACGAATCACAACACGAATTTCCCACCAGAGAAGAAGAAGTGAGCGCACAGTAGCGTCAGTCAGTTCCGTTTGTTAGCCGACAGTTCACACAACCGCAGCTATGGAGGAGGCCAAAAACAAAGAGAAAAAGCAGCCCGAAAAGACCGATGAGAAGGAAAAGGAGAAGGAAAAGGGGCAGCAGCCCTCTGGAAAAGATAAGGATAAGAAAGAGGAGCAGGAATTGGTGCGTAGTGGATCGTTTCTCATTCAAATGTGTGCTAAGTAACGTTAGAGCAGACAGAGGTTTTATTTTGCCTTAGTCACTGCCGCTTTGACAACATGGGAGAACAGGCCGAGTCCTTCACCGCTCAACACAGTTAACTCACACACTCTTCACTGCCCTATAATTATCCTTTACACTCCATGAGCGAAATATCTTTGGGTAATGTTTTCAAACTCTTTGTAAAAACTCCCCGGGGTCGCTAACTTTAGCCTAGCATGACTGAACCGGCAGCTAACTTTAGCCTGTGCGCTGTCATCAGAGCTAGCACGCTCCGCTAGCTGAGTTAACATTAGGTGACATGACAAAGCAACTAACATGGAAACAAACAAACAACCTGGCACGGAAAACAAACTTTAAATAGGCTGACTTGACAGTTCATCTCTCAAAGTTAGCTGTACGGTCATGATATTTTGCTTCTGTGTCCAAACAAATGACAGTTCTGCTATGTAAAATGACAGTTTCAATGCAAACATGAGAAATTACACTTTTATAGCCATATCTTCTGAGGCATTTGAATATGAATGGTTAAAATGTTGTTATAGCAGTGTAAAAAATATAATTGAATTGTTTTTCATTGCGGTTGAGTAAACTTGTGTCAGCAGTTGTAAAGCACTATTGATACATTAAAGAGAGGAGAAAGTTGAGGATTTAAAAAAAAAAAAAAAAAAAAAGCAGGCAGACACGATTGAATTGTAAAACCATGGACGCCATTGTCTGCATTTCTAATAAACAAATTTGTGTCAGAGTCCAATAAATCGTCCGACTTACAGCAGGATGTAGTTTTCACGACTATACACATTTGTTGAGCGTTATGGTCATCCATCCTTTAGGTAATCATGTTTGCTACTTTTGGTAGGGTACACTACATCTCGGATCCCAGTGTAGTGTCACTGTAATCTGAATTTAAGCATTAATTCTATTTTTTTTTTATATAACTTGAACTCTATCAACCATTGCAGGATTGTCACATTGAAATATTATTTTTCTCTATTCATTGTCTCATTTGTAATCTTGTGACTCCAACCGTATTCCTGTGTCTTTACCAATTTATCACTAATCTTTCTCTTCTCTCTCCTTTCACCTTTTACAGTCAGAAGAAGACAAGCAATTACAAGAGGATCTGGAGATGATGGTGGAGAGACTGGGTGTAAGCATGAGATGTTTTCATTTTTTCCTCTATACATCTCTACTTTGTAGAGTTGCAAAGCAAACCTCATTCTCTCTGTACATTGACAGGAGAAGAACACAGAGATGTACCGTCCCGCTCTGGAAGAGCTGCGCCGACAAATCCGCTCTTCAACCACCTCCATGACCTCCGTACCCAAGCCCCTTAAATTCCTGCGCCCACACTACGGCAAGCTCAAAGAAATCTACGATGGAATGGCTGCTGGAGAGAACAAAGTAGGGTTTGACACTGCTGAACCATCAAAACATTTTTTCTTTGCCTATTTTCTGTATGGTGCGAAATTCGTGAGACTAGGAATTCACATCCAAGTCTTGTTCAGTCTTTAATCTGCAACGAGAAGCATAAAGTGTTGCAACAGAAAGAGTTATTTATTATTTATGCTTGTATGGTTTGATCACTTTCAAGACATTTTAGTTGGGATTCCATTACAGATTAATTTTACAAAATGCTGAGGAGATTGTTTTGCTCTTCAGCTTTGCTGTCAAATCATCATAACCAAAATGTAGCTCAAAGAATTGAAATACTTGCTTAGCAGGTGGTGTTAGTGGTTATCTGATTTTCAAAATTCCACTTAAGTTGAATTATAAGAAGTAACTATCACAGCGTTAGTCTTGACTTCAATGTCAGTCTCAAACTGTTACTGATGTTTGTGCGTTTGCAGCGTTTCTGTGCTGATGTGGTATCAGTGCTGGCAATGACCATGAGCGGTGAGAGGGAGTGTCTGAAGTACCGTCTGCTGGGCTCCCAGGAAGAACTTGCCTCTTGGGGACATGAATATGTCAGGTAAGATGCAGCGTTACATTGGACATGGAGACATATGCAGCTTTATAGATTATTAGAAGAGAAGCTGTCTTTCATTATCCAGGCACCTGGCAGGTGAGGTGGCCAAAGAGTGGCAGGAGGTGGAGGAGAACGACAAAGCACAACAGGAGACACTTCTGAAACTGGTGAAGGAGATCGTCCCCTACAACATGGCCCACAATGCCGAGCACGAGGCGTGTGACCTGCTGATGGAGATCGAGAGGTTGGACATGCTGGAGGACTACATCGATGAAAACGCTTATGGCAAAGTCTGCCTGTACCTCACCAGGTAAGTTTTACACTTAGGATAGAAAACATCATATCTACCCTGGTCATAAGCTGATTTCACTTTTGTCTGTGTAAGGTCTCTGTCTCATATTCTAACTTTTTGTTTTTCTCCTCTTTCTTCCAGCTGTGTGAGTTATGTACCCGAGCCAGAAAACTCAGCACTGCTACGATGTGCCCTCAACATCTTCAGGAAGTTCAACCGTTACCCAGAAGCACTGCGTCTGGCTCTCATGCTCAATGACGTGGAACTTGTGGAAAACATTTTTACGTCCTGCAAAGACATGTGAGGGCGATTCATATCTCTTTTCATGGGGATTGCAGAATTGTCAGAGGAGTGGTCAAATGACTCATAATATGTATATGTGTGCAATAATGTATTGAAGATGAGTCTCCTATATTCATCTTTAGCTGTAAACAATCACCAGGTGCACATTTTTATGAATGCTCTATTCTTTATTTGAAGGTGTACTTCAAGTCTGTAAACTTTAAGTCTCATGTGTTTTCAGAGTTATCCAGAAGCAGATGGCTTTCATGCTGGGTCGTCATGGCATGTTCCTGGAGCTCAATGAGGACGTTGAAGACTATGAAGACCTGACAGAGATCATGTCTAATGTGCAGCTCAACAGCAACTTTTTGGCCCTGGCCAGAGAGGTAAGACACGATAAAGATGTCAGAATACTTCAGCCAAATGGTTTAGATGAAAGGGATCTGTGTCTCTGGAATTTATTTGATTTACAATTGATTGCTATTTGTTAGATAAAAACTGTGATTAATATATTGTGCTTATTGATATTCTATCCCCTCCAACTGAAAATGAAAGGCCAAACAGTTTAAGTTTTGTACTTAACAGTCACATCTTATTCAGTTCACTAAATTTAAGCATAAATAAGTCATAGATGTGACAGAAACAGTGTGTTGTATTGGATGTTGGTTCTATGGAGTCACTGTTGTTACTGGAAACTAAACTAAGAAAAGGACAAACTGCAGATTTAATGATCAGTAATTCATAGAATGAGATGGAAAATTGTCCCTTGTCGCCCACCATCACAATCATGATGACTCAGTTTTCACCTTTATGAATAACACTCATCTTGCCCTTTGCAGTTGGACATCATGGAACCCAAAGTCCCAGACGACATCTACAAAACACATCTGGAAAACAACAGTGAGTACCACTCCATTCACCAGAGACATACTGAAGTTATTTTTCGTAGAGAAATAAATATCCTCATTGAATGGTGGATTTAATGACGCGTGTCTGTGCCAGGGTTTGGAGGCAGCGGATCCCAGGTGGACTCAGCTCGGATGAACTTGGCTTCTTCTTTCGTAAACGGCTTCGTCAACGCTGCCTTTGGTCAGGACAAGCTGCTCACAGATGATGGCAACAAATGGTTATACAAGAACAAGGACCACGGTAAGAGACTGCACAGATGGATGGAGCAGCAGCTCCGGTGCTTGATTAAAAACCCCATTACAATCTATAAACATTAGAATTGGCACTCGTGTGTGCATAGTGCTTTCTGTTTTGTTGTTTTTGTAACTTGGTTCATTCTGCATCATTTTTCAGTCACTATAAATGATCTTGTCATCCTCAGGTATGCTAAGTGCTGCAGCCTCCCTCGGTATGATCCTGCTGTGGGACGTGGATGGTGGTCTGACTCAGATTGACAAATATCTCTATTCCTCTGAGGATTATATCAAGGTAAACATCAGACCATTTCTCTATATGCCACAGTACAGGATAGTCACTAAAACAAATGAGCCAAAATTGAACATCATTCACTCCATCAATCAGATTGATTTAAGTCATGATTGTTCTCCTTGCTTCTTTAATTCAAAATGTTATCACCTATGAGAAGAAACAATAAAAAACATGTTTCTAAGCAATCCCTCCTGTGTTTCTTACACCATCTCTGTTTCTCTGCAGTCTGGTGCCCTCTTGGCCTGTGGTATTGTGAACTCGGGTGTGAGGAATGAATGTGACCCTGCCCTCGCCCTGCTCTCTGACTATGTCCTCCACAACAGCAACATCATGAGGATAGGAGCCATCTTTGGGTGAGGAGACTATTCACACAACTTTTATGACATGAAAGAAATATAGAGTAATATTCTGAATATGTGACAGAAGATGTTTTCTCAGATGAAGGAAGCTCAACTTTATGAAGTCTGTTACTTTGATCATTTTTTGAACCTATCTAGAGTTCAATGAAGTGTTTAAATTTGACTCAACACTCAAGTTTTTTGTTTCCTTGGTTTCAGACTGGGTCTTGCTTATGCCGGCTCTAACAGAGAAGACGTCCTCTCTCTGCTGCTGCCTGTGATGGGGGACTCCAAATCCAACATGGAGGTGCAGATTCATCTTTTTAGTATTTTAACTCACCCCTCTCTGGTCATATGTTCAGCCTTGTGTAAACTCAACTCTCTCTCTGTTTGTTTTTGTGTGTGATCTCAAGGTGGTGGGAGTGACAGCACTGGCATGTGGAATGATTGCAGTTGGATCCTGCAATGGTGACGTGACCTCCACCATCGTGCAGACCATCATGGAGAAGAACGAACAGGAGCTGAAGGACTCATACGCACACTGGTTACCTTTAGGTCTGGGACTCAACCATCTGGGTGAGCAGTTGCTACAGGCCTTAGAATCAATGCTTGTATGACAATATGCTTTTGCATGTACCTGTATAATGTTCAACAAAAAATGTTGCATACCTGATTTTTTTATTCTTAAGTTAACCATTTTCCATCTCTCAATGCAGCTACTGCTGCTGTAGTTGTTAAGTTTGTCTTTATATTTTTACATTTTTTGCTAACAGGCAAAGGAGAAGCTATTGAGACGACCCTGGCAGCTCTTCAGGTCGTACCCGAACCTTTCCGCAGCTTTGCCAACACACTAGTGGATATCTGCGCATACGCAGGTCAGTCTCTCAGTCGTGTGTCTGTCTGCTGTTCAGAAGTTTTTGGTGTTGATTGCAGACATTGAGATAAGTATCCGGTGCCCTCTGTTATCATTTCTTTGTTAGCCACATTACAACAATCATTACAAGGATCTACTTTTCAAGTCTGCTGGTTTTAGTTTCTAAAACTGTCCGTCCTCCTCTTCCTCAGGTTCTGGTAATGTGCTGAAGGTGCAGCAGCTTCTTCACATCTGCAGTGAGCACTATGAAGCAAAGGAGAAGGACAAAGAGGAGGACAAGGACAAGAAGGATAAGAAGGACAAGGATAAGAAAGACAGTGCTGCTGACATGGGCTCTCACCAGGTTGGTTACTTTGTTATTGCTTGACTTCAACTCAATTGAAACGTAGTTGTTAGTTTTTCTCTTCATTACTGACAGCATTGTCATTTTTAATGTGCCTTCTTTCAGGGTGTAGCTGTTCTTGGTATCGCTCTTATCGCCATGGGGGAGGAGATCGGCTCTGAGATGGCCCTGAGAACTTTTGGACATCTGGTCAGTGGCACTACTTGTTGGTGGTTTTCTGTCTTCACTCATTTCCTTTAGTGTTTGAACACTTCATTAGTCTGACATCCCAAAGCCAACTTTTTCTTGTGACTCTTTTGATCTGCATTACTTTCCTTTGAGCTGGTTCAATCAGTAACTCTTTTCTCTGCTTATCATGACTTTAAAGAACTTTTTCAACTTAAAGATCAATCCTATCTATCCCCCTCTTTTTCTGTTCTTTTGATCCACGTTGCATCAGTCTTACTTTTGATCCTCTTGCATAAATTTCCTCTTAGGTCTTTATTTAAAGATCAGCTCATTGTTACTCGGTTTGATTAGAGTCTAATTAGAGATGACAGCACAAAGAGTTTTTTCACTGTGTCAGAGACAAACTTGAAGGTGACAGCATCAAACTGGGATAAAGATAATTAGTGCCAGATGGCTGTTGCTCTCCTTGTAAGGCTTTTCATCTCCGACTCTCTTCTTTCTGTCATCAGCTGCGTTACGGGGAGCCCACCCTGAGGCGAGCAGTGCCTCTTGCCCTGGCCCTGATTTCAGTGTCTAACCCTCGTCTGAACATCTTGGACACTCTCAGCAAGTTCTCACACGATGCCGATCCTGAGGTGTCTCACAACTCCATTTTTGCCATGGGCATGGTGGGCAGTGGTAAGTTCTAAAAGCTACATGTAGAATTGGTTGAATCCTCTTTGAAGCGGAGGTAAAAATAAGGGTTTTTTTCAAGGCTGAAAAATAATCCAATTACAGTTATTTTTTCTTTATATTGCAATAGTGTTTTATAGTGCAATTATTTTTAGGTTCCCTATCTTATGTGCGGTTGATATCAGTTGCTATATTGAAGGGGATAATATGTTTTTATAAATCTTGTTTTGAATAAGAAAATACATACATGAGGTAGAAAAGTAGGATTTTTGTAAAAAAAAAAAAAATCCACAAAAGAAACTGTTTGCATTAACAGGTACTTCTCAGCAAATTAGAATATCATGCAAACATTCAGTAGTTTTGATGAACCATTTCAGAAAGCAAAACCCAGATATTAGATAGACTCATTCTACGTAGAGTGAATTATTTCAAGCCTTTATTTCTTCAAATTGACAATCATGTCTGACAGATAATGAAAACCCAGAATTCAGTGTCTCTTAGAAAATTAGAACATTACATAAGATCACTAAAAAAGATTTTTTAAACAAATGTCAGGCCTCTGAAAAGTTTTGCCACTTTCTGACCATTTTTCAGGTTTCCCACCTTGATCTTATATTTGGTGCTACTTCTTGGCATTTTTGACACTTTTCACCACTTAAATTGTTCCTCTAGCAAAGGTAGTTTTCAACAGTTTGTCTCTTTTGTTGAATATGGTTGAGTATCGCTGGTGTAGAGCATAAAACGTGCGAAGAAAAATTGTATCTAGTATTCTGCCACATTTGGGGTTAAAGAAGTATTGCACTTTCTGTGATTAGAATATTACAGCAGGCTTTATTGTGATTAAATCCAATTTGCAATTAAATGCCCAGCCCTAGTTTTATAGAAGATTTGGCAGGAACCTCCTAAAAAATACTTAACCCTAATTCCAGCAGCTTTCTAAACTTCTCTACAAGGGTGTTTGATGCAGTGAAACTTGTTTATGATCACAGACTAATGGCTATATCAAATCTTTTTTTCTACAACTACATTAAGATGTTCTCTCCTTTTGCATATTTTATATTCGTTTTATCATTGCTCCAGATTAATTAGTGTTGTAAGCGCTCCTGTCCACATGTTTTGATGCATATCCACTAGAGGGCACACCAGTGATATCATACCAGACGCAATAGCCCCAAGTGATACCTTCATACTACATTATAGTAAAACGTGCTATTTCAAAGCATTTCTCCTGTCTGTATTTTTTGTGGAGATGTTGTAGAGAAAAAGTTTGTATCTTCTGCTACTCTGGGGCATGCCAACAGAGATTTGGGCACAGCAAGGCAGCAAGAATCTTTTTGGAAAGTTGCTGTTGCTTGTTTCTTGTTCGTACCTGAGACTTGCAAATGAGACACTGTGTGACTTATGCAACAGCTCTTACAAAGTTCACACATTCAGAACTATTCATCAGGACTAACATTTAAACTAATGGTCTGTGATGTTTTTGTCATTCTGAGTGATGATGCACATTTCTCCCTCCTCTGGGAGAACCTTAATGTGAGCCTCCCTGACACTTTTTTTTCCTGTTTCCTCAGGCACAAATAACGCACGTCTGGCTGCTATGTTGAGGCAACTGGCCCAGTATCACGCCAAAGACCCCAACAATCTCTTCATGGTCCGGCTGGCTCAGGTGGGCGGAAACATGAGAGGCTTTCTGTGCCAGACAAAAGTCAACTTTAACGAAATTGTGTGTGTGTGTGTGCTTCTCTTGACTGTGTGCTGTTTGCGACTCTGCAGGGTCTGACTCACCTGGGCAAAGGCACACTGACACTCTGTCCCTACCATAGCGACAGACAGCTGATGAGTCAGGTCGCAGTGGCCGGACTTCTCACCGTGCTGGTTTCCTTCCTTGACGTCAAGAACAGTCAGTCCATTTTCCTCCTGCTGTTACACACTTTACATCCTGCTGTCTGATTTAGAATGTGAACTCCATTTTTCATTTCCTCGTAGTTAATGCTGTGCCCTTGTGTTCACTGTGTGTATAACAGTTATTCTGGGGAAGTCTCACTACATACTCTACGGCCTGGTAGCAGCCATGCAGCCACGTATGCTGGTCACCTTCGACGAGGAGCTGCGACCGCTGCCTGTGTCTGTTAGAGTCGGACAGGTGATAAATCTCATCACATAATAATTTGTCCTCCAAACTTCCTTGCATATCTCTACTCTTGATTTTATTTTTGTTTTATACATTTACATATTGTTTTGAAAATAACACATCTCTAATTTTAAAGTTTAGTGAGTGATTCCATTATCAGAACAGGTGAACTGGGTGTGGGAGAGGCCTGTTTTAAATGACTGTGCATTGAAATGATCCAGAACTATGTGTGTTGCGTTACATCATTAGTATCTACCCACACAAAACTTCTACATCAGTGGCTTAAAAGGGGTCTGAATTTAACGTGACATATTTCACCTCAGTTAATGAATAAAAGAGGGGAAGCTTGAGCAGATAGAATTTTCATAGTTCACAGGTTGTAAATGGGGATTTTTTTACATCCACAAAAAGGAAACAAGGGTCAGCACACACACTGTTTTGTCTGTTATCGTACCTGGGCTCTCAGGTAAAGGTTATGTGTACTGAGCATGTCTGTGTCTGCTGTATTTCAGGCTGTGGATGTCGTGGGCCAAGCAGGAAAGCCAAAAGCCATCACAGGTTTCCAGACTCACACCACGCCGGTGTTGCTGGCTCACGGAGAGAGGGCTGAGCTGGCCACAGAGGAGTACCTCCCCGTCACCCCCATCCTGGAGGGCTTTGTTATCCTTCGCAAGAATCCCAACTATGAAACTTAGACTGCCCCTGTCCCATTCTCACTGGCCTCCCACTCTGTTTGTAAGGGTAGCCCTCCATGGCTCTGGGCAGTTGTTATATTTAGTTGTTTATTGCATGGCTGAGAAGAGCAGGACAGGCCCATCCTTCTCCTTTACTGTGTCTTCTCAGTGTCATCTGTGGCCCAGCCTCAACAGTCATTAAAAATGGATGATCAGGGTCTGGGTAATTGGTCTGGGATGGCACTGGGAGGGTAAGACTGGTACTGCATTCACACAACAAAGATGGTTTCAGCATTGCTCTAATTTTGGTCCACCCTCACAAAATCTACTGAACCAGCTTCACTGACCTGGGGCCAGTTCAAAAGTGGGAGCCTGTTTCATCAGTTTATAAATAACAACTCCTCAATCCACATCTGTGCTTCAAATGTGTATTTCCCACTTCTAACATCCTCAGCCATCTTTTGTAATTAGAGCCTTTAAAACTATGTATTCCTGATCACATTTTTCTTCTGTTTTCTTTTGTTTTGGTTTTTGTTACAGTACTGTATAAGGTTGAATCAAAAATAAAAACTCAGATCCACGATGTGGAAATGTTCAGGCTGTGTGTTCTCATTTGTTATGGCTGACATATTTTGACTCACTTACCAGTTTTTTTTATTCAAATGATGCAGGCTGCAGTCAGCTTTTGTGCTTAGTCATTATCAAACAGTACTGTGGATACTTACAAGCGCCACCTAGAGGAAAGGGGAGTTTAGGACTGTGATGACAAACAGGTGTAATTACTTTTTATTCACTCATGCATGTATGCATGATTAAGAAGGAGAGAAACAAAAGTATACAATTTAAATTTAAAATGAATTAAGTAACAGAAGGAGAATACTTTTAGCTCCTTTGGGGAAAATTTAATATTTTCACCCTTACAGAACCATGTTTTAATTTGCACACAGAAACATGCACTTATAGGGAGTGTAGAATAAAGGAGTTGCACCATCAGCACCCACCCTGAGCAATTTGGGATTCAGTGCATTGCTCAAAGGCACCTCGACACTACCCAGGGAACCATGCTAACATAGTTTTGGTCCATGCTGGACTTAAATTTCTCGCCAAACCAAGTCCCAAAGGACTGAGCCACTGCCACCCCAATTCAGAGAGTGAGTCACAACATTTTCTCCTGGTTTCACATGAGTATAAAGAGAAAAGCCAAATCTGTCTCAGGGCTTATAATTTTAGAGTCTGAATCTTCAGCAAAACTCCAGCTGAAACAAGAAAAAAATCACAACTTCAGGTTGATGATGAGTAGAACAATGTAACTGACAGGATTCAACTTCCGCTCTGAAGTTTCACTACTGGTGACCTCTGCATCACTCTCTGCATGACTGGCATTACAGTGTCCGTGTATCATTAGGGCAGCACACACACACACACACACAAAATGTACCAAAAACAATATTTGGCTTGGTCTACATTCCACTTTGATATAATTTTAAGAACCTTTGAAGGAATTAAAAAAATAATTTGTGCAGATCTCATCAGATAATTTTGAGTTCCCACGGTTTTATTCTAAAGAGCTAAATTGGAGTATTTTGTTTGATAGTGAGAAAGTAAAATCAATCCCAAGCATGTTGCTAATGCAGGAAAGGAAAGCAAAATGAGGAAAACACAAAGTAAGTAGAGAACAGTAATTAATTGTACTAACTGGGTTATAGGCTGAAAAGAAGGGGACCTGATGAGTATTTCTTGGGGTAAAGGGTTTTATTTTAAAACAAAGATTGTTGTTTCAAGAGAACTATGAAACATGAGGCCACCGTATATAATTTATGTTCCAAGAATTTTTTTTTCTGCTGTTTGAATATCTGAGATTAAAAATGTATGTCCAATTATATAAATATAACATTATTTTAAAGAATCAGTATTTTTTTTTACAGTTTATTTTTGTGTGTTTCTACTATTAAGCTTGCAATCTTTTTTAAACTGTTCCTGTTTTTTTTTTTCTCTTTCTTTCTATTTTTTTCTGAAGTGGGCTTCCATACATGACGACATGCAATGGCATGTGTTTTTTTTTCCATTAACCACCATAAAGAGCGCTTTTCAAAAGTAAATTAACCGGCTTGTTGCGTAAAATGGCTTAGATAAAAACACGATTGTCTATGTCCAATAATTCATAACTCCTTCCACCTCCATCGCACAAATTTTGCAGCCGTGAACATGATTACTCGGAAAGTTTCACGTGATAGGATTTTGCCGGAATTACCTTGCTACCGGCTTCCGGGAAGATTTTCCGTCCGTCCGGCTCTGCGGACTCAAGGAGAGAAAGGTAACGGCCACAGTCCTGAGCTAAAATCCCGTTAAAATGCTGTCTTTCTAAGATAACTGTTATGTCTCTGTATCCACGGGAGTGTGTGTGAATAACCAGATGTAGGGTTTGTGTTTTACTGTGAGGATCCAGCTCGTTGTGGTGATATTCTTCTCTGCTGTTTCTGCTGTTTTCAGGGATTAGCAGGCTAGCTGCTTGTTAGCATTCCATGCTAATACGACGTGGGTGTTCTTTCTTCACTTTAGCTCATCCAGTTAGCGTGCAAACACTGATATAGACAGTCAAGCTACCATTTTCGCCATCACATTTAAAAACAAATTTTAATCTGTATTACGAATGCCACAAAACCAGCCGTTACCGAACTGTCGCATCACTGTGTTGTTGTTTTTGCCGGTAAACGTTATCTACGTTGCTAGCTGTGTGCTGCTAACTAGCCTCAGAGAAAGCTACACAGGTTAAATCACTAAACTTATGTCGAAGCTGTTTTTTCCTCAATGTCAGCCTCCTCACAGAAAGCTGTGACACCTCAGTCATCTTATTTGCCACCCTAGCTTTGATTGAAGTCATGTGTATTGAGAGTTGTAGTTGTAAATAGCATGCATTCTGTGAACATGATACCTGAAACCATGTGATTGCTATGTGTCATTGCTGCCAGCAATATGAAACCAGTTTTGTTCGGTTGTCGAGTAATTTGATTTGATATATAGGTCTGTTTGTGGTCATGGTGTCACTGTTACTCCTTATGTTACAGAGACAGCTTTAAAGATTTGTCAGCAGATGTGTCGTTAGATTTGAGGAAGCAGTTCACTGCCTGTTACATGTATGGACAGATGGCATTTGTTTTGAGCTGTGACACCTCCATTTGGGGCTTGTTTGACACTTGACAGGTCGCTGCACCTTTAGGGTTTCCACTGTAATCGATGTTATGCGATACTGTTAATGATTAAATGTTGTATTTCCCCTCAGCATCCCCTGCTTGTGCTGCATCGATGTAAACGTAGGTTGTCGCAGTGGTGATGCTGGTGTTAAACTGGGCTGAAGTGAAACGGAGGTGTCTGACTCATTGTTGCTAGTTTGAGCACTCATTGTCGTCACGACGCTGTTGACAGCCCTGATGCTATGTTTTACCGAGCTATCTTAAGCTTTTAAGAAGAGTTCGCTCCTGGAAATGAGTGGTGTATTGAGGTTTTGGATGCAATAGCTAACTAGCAGTAGCAGCCTCCTTAGCTGGACAGTTTTTCAGTAAGTATTCCCATTCATCCACTCGACTACAGCTGTCACCTTAAGTCGTTTATGTATTTCGGGTTGTGGTATGCTTTTACTTAGATGACATGATTGTCATAGCCGATATGGTTTGAGGTGTGGCTGGCATGAAGCCGGCAGCCGGGCTGTGCATCGCGCCAACAGCAGGAGGAACCACGTGGTACACCCAGATTGGGCCTAGGAAAGTTAGCAAAAAGCTAACAGCACACAGCAGCAGCAGCAGCACTCATGCTTGTAGATGCTCTTGCATGACGAAGCGTTTGATGTGAGCGTGTTTGTTGAAATGCAATGCAAATAAGTGTCTTTGCTGTGCGTTGTGCGTGTGTGGACAGGCAGACACGCCCCTGTGTCTTAGTGAGAGTGTCTCCCAAATGAAGCAGAGTGAACACCAGTGTTTCTCCTCTGGGCAGTTAGCCCTGGAGGTTTCTTTTAACACGGATCCTGTGTGAGATGATGGTTTAGAGAGAGGGATCGCTGCTGTGCCGGTTGTGATCACTTAACCATGCCTGCTGCGGCAGCTGAGAGGCTGGTGTTAAGGACTGCAGGCATGTGACTTTAGCTGAGAATGTGGGTCTAAATGGATGCAGCTCTGACCACCATATAACATTTTATTTTACCTATTCCTCCCCACTTTGCATATCTACAGTCATTTATCAGTCTAGGAAAGTATAATGCAGACATTATCTCTTCAAACTGAATGAATGAAACTTGATAAAAGAGGTGCAGTATAGCAGAATAAATGCATGGTGTGTCAGAGCCGAGCTGTCACAGTTTGTCTGACATAAGGACTACACTCAGCTTCCTGGTGTGAAACTGTGTGGAAGCATAGAGTCTGGGCATGTGTGGGTTTTGGCAGAGAGTTAGCTAACCAGAGGAACATGGAGGGGCTGGGTGGGACACGCTGTGCCGGAGTGATGCTGTGTCATTGAAGCTTAACTTTCACTGTCCATCCTTGGCAGCAGGAAATGTTTGACCGAACCCTCATTAGCTGGTTAGACTTGATGATTGGAAATACATCATGGGTAAAGCAGTTTTTTTGTTTGGTATTCACATGTTCAATATAAAGATTATGAATATAATGTTTTGCTGATCAACCTTGATACTTGAATGTAGAGATGCACCATTCAGATACCAAAATTGGTATCAGTGCCGGTACCACACTGAAGTAATTGTACTCATACTCGGAAACGTATGCTGAATACAACAAAATTGAATACCACCATATGCAGAAGTCTGCTTGTCATTGGCGCCCAGGTAGAAGACTGTTGACGATAAAACTGTCAGAGGGATGAGATGACAAAAATGGTCAAAAGTAGTAAAAATGGTTGAAAGGGGCAAAAAATGGGAGAAAACTTGTGAAATGGTCAGAAAGTGGCAAAACATTTCAGAGACCTGACATTTCTGTTTAAATTATCATTTTTTTATTGATCTTGTGTGATATTCTAATTTTCTGAGAAACTGACTTCTGTTTTGTCATTATCTGTAAGCCATAATCATCAACATTTCAAGATATAAAGGCTTGAAATAATTCACTCAATGTATTATGAGTCAATGTAACATTGATGTTTTCACATTTTGAAATGAGGGACTAAAAATAAGTTCACCTATTTCTTTCTTTTCTTTCTTTTTTTATAAAAATATCTTATTTTCCTGCCTCAATTCTTTCTTATTCAGAACAAGGATAACGAAAAATATCACCCTCTCTAATATAACAATTGATATCAACGGCACAGAAGATGTGGAACCCAAAAAATAATTTCATAGTAAATTGTGATTATAATATAAGTAAAAATGATTGCAATTAGATTATTTTTTGCAAATCATTCAGCCCTACTGCTAAGCCCTGACAGAAGTTTGATGCATGAAGGAAAATGTATAATTATAAACAATTATTGTACATAATAGTTATGTTATCACAATGGTGGTGAAAAACTGTAATGATGCTTCCAGTTAGGTTGAGGAAAGGTAAGACAAGGGTGGATTAACATTTTACTAAACCTAAGTCGGCCTAAGTTATGACATTTTGTGTCATCATTGTAAAGTGTGTTGAGAT
Organism: Thalassoma bifasciatum; assembly: GCA_008086565.1. Classification (NCBI taxonomy): domain Eukaryota; kingdom Metazoa; phylum Chordata; class Actinopteri; order Labriformes; family Labridae; genus Thalassoma; species Thalassoma bifasciatum. Next base: position 93,622 of record RPOG01001542.1, read on the forward strand.
AACATTTCTCATGAACCATAGAAAACAAGACTGGTTATGATCAGTTGAGGTTTAAAACAAAGACATCCTGCAACACCATTAAATCTTTTCTAAACATGCAATAATACAGATGAAATAATTATAAAATAGGTTAAAGTAAATGCAATAAAGTCCTCCCCACCCATCCCAGTATTTGTAAAGAAAACATCATGAATGAAAGACAGTGCTGCTATTGCAACCCATTTTTCAGCCGTATGAACTGACAACTATCTAAAACCGTTTCATATTGTTAGATCCAAGTTAACAAACAAAGCTACCAAACATGCACATCAGCGGAGAGACAAAAGGACTGTTGTTGGTACAATATACACCCTGAAATTAAATTAGGTTGAGTCAATGCTGTTTTTGTGGTGGCAAAATGGAACAATGTTATCACACACTGCAGATTTTCCTGTATCATGCAGGCCTAATTGGCTTAAAGCTTCTAATTTGTTACAGAAACTATAAGCTCTTGTAACCAATAGGGATGTCCCCAGCAGTTTTTTTGGCCCTGAAGCCTGATCTAGTAGTTTTTATGGAGAAGTCCCAGTCTCAAACCTGTATTTGTCTAGTGCTGCACACCGTTTTTGAGATTACATTATGAACTATTGTATTTGATTAATGATACAGCAAAGCAGATCTAAATATTCAGAAAGTACATTTTTACCTCCGGTCCAGTGGCTCAGTCTCAATGTGACTGAAACATTTCTCTTCAACAGTGGAGTGTTTTTAATCATCTCCATTATTGAGTTCAAGGTCTCTGGGGAAGGAATCACACAAGTTGTTGTTGCAGGGTCTGCACAGTGCACACACAACCTGGATCAGCTCAGACGAGAAACAAAACCTTGACCACTTCTCCAGCACTGTACATCAGTTTGCTGCCAGGGAAGCTGAAAGTATTCTGTTGAGTTTTTAGTTTTCGGATTGTGTATTATATTTTGAGGTGATGGACTGTCTGGTGTTTTGTGTGATTGTCTTTGTCTGGCTGGTTGTGCACTTGTGTAGTTGTGATTAAGTAGAATCTGGGCTGGAGTTTTACATTGGTGTGAAGTCTCCAATACTTTTGTCAGTTTGGCAAACCCAAAACACGCTTGTTTACAATATTGAGCTTCTCTCTGGAAGTCGTGCTCAGTTTGCGTCAGCTTGTAAACATGATTGGGATGAGACATTCTGGTTGTTGGGATCAGAATTGAGGAATCCCTTGTGAAAACAATGTGTTTAATGTGTTTGTGTTTGTATGAGTTTTCCAAAGGTTAAGATTGTTTCTGGAGTTAAACCTAGAGTAAGGACACAAATTCATAAAATATATTGGCATAATGCTTTGTTTTAACCATTGCTCTCACATTGAGAGTGAAACATTAAGCATAACTCTACTTTAGATAAATAGCATGTTGCCCTTCCTTTAACTTTCAGGTCGGAAATATTTTTAGATTTCCACAATTAAAGAAATCAGTCAAGTTAAGTGAAGCCTGCCATCAGCGGGGCTTTTTCAGTCCTGATGTTACGATAAGAGCAGACACAGTGGCTCTGTGGCTGGTACACCCTGCCATCACAGTCTGCAGGGCTGAAAACTGTATATAACAGAGTTACTCAAAGCAGAAGTGAGAGACAATAACTTAACAGAGGCTTGGAGGCTTCTGTCTGCAAAGACAGTGACTGTATCAGTGCTTATAGGAATCAATGAACAATGCCTGTTTTGGCACAAGTCTAGAAGACCAGGGTGACAAAACCTGAGGAGGTACCAACAGTTTAGGGATTTGCTTGTGACACACATTCCTCACATTTGTAGGTTCAAGCTTGTCCTGGAATGAGCCCTCCTTAATTCCAGGGAAAAAGTCTCCTTAAAGTCAGGTCGTCAAGTGTTCTGATGTTTCTGTCACACTCGACCACTCTACCAGAAGAGCTGCACAATATATCGTTATATCGCAAGATGGTTGCCACCTGGATTTAACTAAGCAAAGAGGAACAAGCTGCCTATTGGATAATTACTGCATGAGTGATAGTCTTTCAGCTGGCAACAATTTATTTAACCCCAGCTGATGTAATAAGTAACTTCCCATTTCTTGAACAACCATGGTGTAAGACACATCCTGTGGTTGTGGAAAATATGTTTGTCAAATCATTGGCATGCACCAAGCAGAGAAAACATCCAAGAAGTTTGCAGAAACTTCAAAACTAGAACTATTAACTATCTAACGTATGATTAAACACTGGAAGGTTAAGTCCGGATTTACCCTGTTTAGGAGTGATGGGCGCATCAGGGTAAGATAAGAGGCAGGTGAAGAAATGCACCCATCATGCCTAGTGCCTACTATACAAGCCTGTGGGGGCAGTGCCATATACTGACTGACCAGGTTATTCCATCAATGTGTTTTTCCTTCCCTGATGGCACGGGCATATTCCAAGATGTCAATGTCAGGTTTCATGGGGCTCAAATAGTGAAAGAGTGGTTCAGGGAGCATGAGACATCTTTTTCACACTTGGATTGGCCCCCACAGAGTCCAGACCTTAACCCCATTGAGAATCTTTGGGATGTTCTGGAGAAGACTTTGTGCAGCGGTCAGACTCTCCCATCATCAATACAAGATCTTGGTGAAAAACTAATGCAGCTCTGGATGGAAATAAATCTTGTGACATTGCAGAAGCTTATTTAATCTATGCCACAGTGAATGTGTGCTGTAATCAAAGCAAAATGAGGTCCAACAAAATATTAGAGTGGGTGACTTTTTTCTTTTTGGCCAGGCAGCGTATAACGCAATTAAGTTTATATGGCTTGTCTACACCCAATCACATTGTTTTTAGATCTAACAGAGCATCCATTTATGTATTTGCAATGACATATGCAACAACTCAGCGCTCTCACTGGCTGTTATCAGGGTCCAGCAGAGTGATGTGCAGTGTGAGCTGAGTATAGCAGGAATTTGGGACAATCTGACAGTTTGCTTATTGTTAATATCACATAAAGTGCTTTATTCAACACTTTCAGGGTTAAAGGCTTTGCTCAGCTCTGTCTTAGAGTCTAATATCATCATTTCAGGGGGAGTCAGGGAGAATTCAGCTGAACAAAGTAAAACAGTCAACTTAAAAAGAATATTGCAATATATATCTTTATATATTGCATGAAACAAAATATTTTTTTCCCAATATTGTGCAGCCCTACCTAGCAGGATGAAGAGCACCAGGAGAATGTCTGGAAATTTTCAGTGGTGCTGCACAACAGTAAAAGGCCTTAAGTGACAGCTTTTCTTCCTGTGATGGGTGTTGGAGGAACACTGACTTCTTCCTGAATATTCTTTTGTTCCAAAGAAGCACAGAGTCTTCTACATGAGTGATAAAAAACTTCAGCTAATGTCAGAGAGTCAAGCTAAAGTTTTAAATGCGTGGCTTCTTCAGGCCTGTGGCATTCTGAGGCTATTAAAAGTTGCGAGAAATTCAAATTAAATGTACAAATTGAAATCAATGTCTTATGTATTGAAAGGAATATCAGTTTTGCCATACTGCCTGACCCTCTCCACAAAGCATCTTGAAGACTGCAGCAGGCCATGAACTCATTAAACCAGTGACTCATTTGATTTTTCCCTAATTTAAAGCAGGCAGCAGAGTTCGCCGAGCTTGCAGCATGTCGTACTGGAAAAGCTCATTTCCTTTGCAAGTATTGAAAATCAGGTTTGCTTTGCTGCAGACTCTCTCATGCACAGTGGTGAGCTCTTTATAGGTGACATGTTAGCCTGCTTCTTTAGTAAACTTCAGCCCCTCTTCTCCTTAGCGGGTCATGGGAGTGCATGCAAAGAGAAGCTTATGCAACAGTTATAGGAGCATGTTTCACCAGCAGTAGTGCCGATGGCTGGATCCCAGCAGGGCTGCAAGTTAAACCAGCTCAAATGACATGACTGTGTGTGTGATCAGGAGGAGAGGGTGCCTTGTGTTTTCTGCTAAATGGGCCACAGAGTTCCCTTCTTTTCTGTAACTGTGCTACTGTAGATGGTTTTGAGGCTTTGTGTCTGCAGTAAGAGTTGTGTATGGTGCTTTAAGAGTGTGTCATTGGCTTAGGTGTTTTTAAAGAAGCTGGTCACGTCTTACTTCTTCAACATAAGGAATTCCCTCTAAACAATAGAGGTTTTGTTTGTGGTCCCTGCTGACAGGAGTGCAGTCTGTAAGGCAGTGCAGGTTGTTAGTCTGAGACTCTTTTAGCCATGCGTTTGTTTATTCAGCATTTCATCTCCCAGCCAGCTCCGCTCCATCTGACAATCTCTCCGTTTGTGGATGAGCCTTCGGGCTGCTGGATGACAGTTTTTCCTAACCCTAACCAGCCATTCTGCAAGGCTCCAGAATACCTGGGACTCTCCTACTACCAATGTTTGTCCAACGGTGTTCTTTCAGAGCTGGAGATTTCAATCCAGCTTTATAAAAACCTCGTTATCCATTTGTCTTCTCGTGTTGTCTGACATTCATTTGAGTCATGGTAACAGTGGTGATTACAACCATGTCTGCAGCTCGATTTCCTTTTCTCTATAAAGGGAAAAAAAACAGCCCTGATTCATCATGACTCAGGGCTTTTACACTGCTGCTTCTGTGAGTGTGTGTGTGTGAGAGAGTGTCAGTGAAGAGGGGAGTGTGTGGGTCAGGGGCAGAGATAATGAAGGCTTCTGCTATAAATACCAAATGTGCCACTCAGGCGAAGAACATACAACTAAAGAAAGACGCTAAAAAGATTTTATTAGGAAGTGTTTCTTGCTTTTGTGAACTGTGACTAAAAGTCCACCAGAAGTTCCTCTTTTTAGACTCAAAGCAAGTTCTAAAGGTAATCCATGACGAAGATGAACAGTGAAAGGAGGGGTGGATAGAAGTATTGATTTAATATCTTGGCTTTCACTTGTGCTTTTGCTTTTATCTCCTAAGGTTAAACACAGGGTCTGTGTCAGTTCAGTGCATGTTTACAAACTACTTCAAACCAACCATCTGATATTCTTTCTAAAGTGACTATTGGTGTATGACAAACAATCCAGAAAGCATCGCTCGGAGTCATTCACTCGTAGTGTCATCAAATGGTTGTTTTCACAGAGCAAGCTCATCTTGTTGTTGACCGCACTGCAGAAGAAAGAGTTTTATTATGTTAAAACAGAAGACTTCTGAATGTGTTCTCATGTCCTTTGTGTCATTGACGTCATGATAATCTTGAGCACATTAGTCACATTGTACATTTTCAAGAGAATTATTTGTCAAGCAAACATTACAAAAACAACCTCAGTTATTTTTGTTGTCTAAAAACAGTAAAACTTACTTGGGTTATTGCTTATAGTAAGGATAGACCGATATAAGGCCCGACCAATATATTCGACCAGTTTTTGCATTTTTCACTAGTATTGGCATCGGCCTATTCGTGGGTTGGTTCTCCAATGTATTCTTCCTACCATTTTTTACAGACAGGCATCCACAGGCAGCTCTGTGTTGCTAGGAGACACTACAGTCCTTGTGCAGACCATGCCTTGCTCCTCCCCTGCTTGCAGACTGCAAAGTGAAAAAACTTAAAAACTTAATCAAAATATGTTTGATAAAGTTGAACAAAGATTAAGCTTTCACAACTGTTAACAACATATTCTACCTCTTTTTTGTCTTGTTGTAATATTAAATATATGTCAATAAATGTTCCTGATTTCAAAATTGAGGCGCGTAACATTTGTTATCATTGTGTCATTTTTATGATTTAAACTGAAATATCCCCAAATATTGTCCCAAGTAAATCAGGAGCCTGTATCGGTCAACAACTTAAGGTCAGTTAACACTCTGTGTACAAAATGTATAGGTCCTTTTCAAACAATGGTACCATCACTGCTCGTATGCTTCCATTTGTCCTTAACACTGGCATTGCTGCGGACTCAGAGCCAAAAGTTGATGACAACCACAAATTCAAAAACAAACATGGCGGCCGTGGAGGATGTATTATTAATGTACCTTATGCATGACAGACAAAAATGGAGGCAGCATTGTTGGAGTTTGGTGAGTCCATTAAAAACATTGAGTTTTTTTTACAAAATAATCACAGAGCAGGGACAGAAGGCTCCATCTGTATCTGGATCCATATTTAACGTTGAGCATTTATTAATGAAAGAAAATTGTATCTGCCATAAAAAAATCCACATCGGTCGACCTCTGGTTTACTGTATCGACTTCATTATAGTTCAAAGAGATTTCCCGCTTTATTATAGGGACTTGTAAATATTGTAAATGAAAGGGTTGTTTTTTTATTCTCAATATTGGACAGCACCGCTCATCTGTAAAGCATGTCTATCCCTCATGACTGGTTAACAATGATGCTGTCACTCTCTTTTAAGACTGAAGAAGGATAAAAGATGGAGTGACACTTTGAGCAAAGTAGCACAAAAACTAAGGTGGAGCCATGATGCCTTTTTGCGGCAGACATATAAAACTAAAAGACAGCCGAGAAGTCTGGTGTCTAGGCATGTGACAACAGTAGATGGAGAGTGCAGAAAGACTATCTTAAGATGTGCACAAGAGAACATTACTGGAGAACTGGGTCAAGGGTATTCTTGTGAGTCGGTGCACTATAGAAAGCAGGTTGTGTTGATTTCTGTGGTATTAAAACATTGATACCATAAGTGCTTTATTTTCCCACAAATATCTTTTTTAAAATTGCTAATTTAATTGTCATTATTAAGACTGTATATGGTCCTCATAAAAAACATCTTTCTCCTAAAACGTTTTCTATAAAGTGTGGTTTGTCTTAAAGTCAGGGTCATTTGGACCTGGTGGGTTCTCTGAATAATCTCCGGTCTGACTCTGATGTTATGTAACAAGTGCAGTCCTTAACTCGATCACATAACCCGCAAATAGAGTATGCATGCAGGGTGTCCATGTAAACATGCATACTACATGGTTGCTGTCACAGATCATGTCACCTGGGTCAAGTGAGGCAACTTTTTCTTTATTTGATTCCAGGTTGCCCTTAAGTTTGCACCCGCTGGTGTCAGAGTCTCACATAGTGGAGCAATTTATAATGGCTTACGTCGTAAAGATGAGTGTCTTATTGTGTTAGGATTCAAGGAGTTTAATTGTCATTCAACACATGTAAAACATGGATGGAACGAAATTTGGTTAACTTGGTTCCGTAGCAAGCCCAATTGTAGAAATGAGAATAAATAAATATATACAAATATACAGATAAAAAACGAGTATAAAAGAAGAAGGAAGGAGGATGAACACCTAAAACAAACTGTACATGAATAATTCACCATTGAAATTTTTCCTTTTGCAATGAAACATATAACTCTGGAAAAGCAAATGCAGCAGGCTCAACTTTTAAAATATGCTGCTCTATTTCTCATAATTATTTTTAGCCACTGTTTTTTGTTGTCACCAGACTTTAAAATGTTCAGCCTTCAGTTATGATACTCAATCTTGTTGATGGCAAAGCTAACCGCAGACTGGTCTTTCTTGAGTCAGGCTGAATGCAGACCTTTGTTGTCTTGTACTTCATAATGAAGCTTGAAGAGGATGTTGTCTCTGTGAGCTACAAGGGATGTGCAAAAGCTAAGATTGTTGTTGTTGTTAATTGGCTCTGGAGTTGTTTTTTAGCCTGACAGAAGCTAATTTTGCTCTGCCTGAAGTTTTTTGTTCTTATATCTTGACATTACTTCTTTGTATGGAGTTTTTGATATGCTGTGCACAAATGCTGAATTCCCTGACATCTCTCCGAACTGTTGGTAAATGTATGTGATATCGTCTGCTTTTGACCTTTTTTCAATACAGAACTTGCTGGTTATAGAGAGCAACAGATTATTTGTTTTCAAAGTAGATTCACTTGAGCACAGATGCTTCAGAGATTTTAAGTAAGCACATATAAAGTTTGTTCAGTCTGCTGTTAATGCTAATTTCAGTCTCATTTTGTAAATATTAATGATAGCCTCTGGATAAAGTTGCTCCTCTTTGCCTTGCTGAATTTTAAGAAGAATTTATCACTGATGTTTTTCCACAAAGAGACAGACTCTTGTTTCCTCACATTAGGAAATATAAAAAAAATTAATAAATCTGCAGCATTTGGTGAATTAATCTGTCTGAAAATTATTCCTGCCACAGGTTTAAGGCATAAACAGTGACTATAGAAATAGAGATAGTTAATCTTATGTTAATGGTTTTTCTTTGTTGGTCAGAAAGACGCTCCAATATTGATTCTTGTTCAAAATTCCTCCTCAGGTGATTTTTTGTGTTAATAAATAACAGGTGTTCTTTTAGATAAATCACACTGGTTAATTTGATGCTGCTGTGTGTGAACCTCAGGTGTGTTTTGTCCATCCCAGGCTTTGATTTTTTTTTTTTAACTTCCTGTCTCCTGTGTATTTCCAAACCTGTTGCTCTGGCAGTGCTTGTTAACACTCACCTGAATCGACCTTCGAAAATAATTGACCCCATACGATCTAACAGGGCTCAGAGGAAGAAATTTTCAGGAGGAAAAATACTCCTGTAACTCAGCTCCAGGAAACATTTTAGAATTATTTACCTCATATTTCCAGCAGGATCTTTTTCTTGACACTAAAAATGACCTCAAAATCCTTCCAACCAACTGCATCATTCACAATGTTCTTCTTAATGTGTGCCTGTCTTTGTACAACCTCTTTAATTATATAATTTATCCTATTAAGTAAACATATGGGTATCAGATGTTTTACGGTCTGTACAATAAACATGCTTGTTATTAACCACATCTCCTTCTGCCTTTCTCTTTCTGTCCTTGTGTTTTTTTTTAGGAAAATACGTTCCTCAGTGTAACCGCACTAAGGACCTAAGATTCCTAAATGTAAGTAAGCAAAATGAGTTTTTCTGACTGTATGTTTAGTTTGAATGTTATTGAAGTCATCCTTTCAGCCTCATTCCCCAGCTTTTGGTTAGTATTTGCTTGATATGGGGGGAAAAAAAACGTCTCAGCAAAGACCTGACTAAATGCTCTTTCCTCTCTTTGTATTTTCAGATTAGTACACAGGTCCACATCTGCCTCCCCATGCAGAACTCCATGAAATGAATAAAGCACCACAGCCTATAACAGGACCCCCCTCTCACCCCCACCCTGCCCCCTCCCCTGGCCTGTCACAGGTAAGGAATCTTTCAGCTTTTACCTTCTACATATCCTCTTTTTTGGGGGCTTTTTGCTCCTTCTTTTTAAGTTTGTTGAATAAAAAGCAGTTGTGGGAACTTTTCTGTGCTTTTAATGAGGAGCAGATCACAGACATGACACTCTTTGGTGTCACGTCTGTGGTACAGCTCTCATCCATGGAGCAGAAATACTGTCTCTGTTCTCCTTAGTAAATGCTAGAAATGCTCACACTTGTGTTTGCAATTACACTTTTAGCTGACAGCGTAGCTCTTCGCTGTATCAGACCTCCCCAAAAAAGGCGACATTTGTCTAAAAAGGAAATTGAATTTGAGCAACAAGTCAGACAGTGGAACATTAGTTGTGGTGGATAGATTTATGATTCAATGTAGAATGTCAACTGAAGAATGCAACTACTTCCTCTTCCAGTTACTCAGATCTTTTATGTTCCCTTATCATCTTTCCTTCCTGATATTTTGCACCAGAGTGACACAAGTGTGAAAGTGTTGAAGATTAATAACCCTGCAGTGGTGCAGCTCCTGACTCAGGTTTAACACCTCATAATGCATTAAAAATACACACGGAAAATGAAGGCTATAGAATTCTCTTCTATATATTTGTCAGGCAGAGATCCATGTCCTAAAAGCACATGGAAACATAAAGCACATAAAGAATAATGCATGAAAAGATAATTGACATTCCTATGTTTCTTGTATTTGTGGTAAAGCAGTTAGAGGTGTGCATTCAAAATTTCAAAGTGATGTTTTCTGTGTTTTTACCAGTTTCCCCAGATCCACTTTTGTGGAAGAAAATTCAGCTCCTTTCAAAAAAAAAATCTTTTTATCTAATAAACATTTGAGCAATCCTGACCTATAGACTACTTATAATTTTGGCCAAAACTGAAAAGAAAGAACTTTTCTGTCACATAAAACACCATCTGTATAACCAACTCCTTTGCACACCAGCACTGTTTTTATTTTTACCTGACTCTGGCTGCCCGTAGGTACAATGGCGGTCATGATTCATACATCATGACAACAAAGATCTGAGCTGTTTCAGGTAGCAGCTCAGCACAGATTGCTCCGTGGATTACTGTTTTTCAGCAACAAGAGAAATTTATCCTCAATTTGAGGCAATTAAGTTTATTTTGTTGCTTGTTTATTTTACCGTCTGGTGTGTGCGTTCGCTGGTGTAATTACTGATACTAAACTCTCATTTAAGGCTCCATTAGAGGCACCTCTGATACTTGAATCAGTATGTAAATGACTGATTTAAAAGGAAAGGATTTTTTTTATAACAGTAGAATAATTTGGCTTTGGATGTCAAATGCTGTAAACTTTTTGACTCCTCTCCTCCTAAGAGTCCTGCCTTCTCACTCCCCACACCTCCCGCGTCCCACTCTTCAGCTGTTGATGTCACTTCCTGTCTCTTGCAGCCCTCCTTCCCCCCTGGGCAGCCCCCTTCTGTTGTGTTTGCTACCCCACCGCCTCCACAAATGAACCCAACACCACAGCCCCGACAGGTAGGCCTTCCCACTGCTCACCCACTCTTCTCCAGTTCATCACAGCTATCAGAGACTGTAGCTCTTAATTTGTTCATAAAGTAAACCCTGACTGCAGCTTTATCCCCTTTGATACAAGTTACTTAGTTTATCTATTTATCGCATGAGTGTTTCCTTTGTGAGAGGAGTTGTTGAGAAAAGAATTAGGATTCAGAGTTAGAAAAAGATGTAAAGGTGTTCTCTTGCACTGCAAATGTCCCTCTAGCTGCTGATTGTGTCTACGTAAAGTCTCCCCATTGGAACACATAATCCACAGGCTTCTGTGTCCTTCTGCGAGCGTCTGAGAATGCCTGCATGTCTGTTTGCCTACTTCTCCTCCTCCTGCATTGTTTTTAACAGTCAGTGTCAGCCTGTCCTTTATACTCTACCTCAATAAGTATCACAGCTCAGGCTCACACTGACCTCGGCTGCACTTTTTAAACTCTCTCTCCTTACAGGGAGAGTTCAATTATTTTTGTAGTGGGGTTTTACAAGGTCTCCATAGATCAGGTATCTTATCTATGATTAGTGTATTACCCACAATAAAATCTGATCAGTCCCTGCTTAATAGTACTGTAGTGCTGTGTTCAACATATACAGCACATCTGCAAAAAGTATTGATTGATAGGTAAGAAACAGCCAACGGTTTAGTATTTTTTCATGTTTTGGGGTCATTTTTAAGTTCTGAAAATCAAATGTTTTTTTCTTTACTTGAAAAAATACTGATTATACTCATGATTTCTGTGTCTGAGATACCACTGGACTGTTATAGACTCATAATCCATTAATAGAGAAAGCAATCAACAGATTAATCATCAATTGAAGGAACTGGTTGCTGCTGCCATTAATCAGGAAAAAAGGAAGTTTTCAGTTCCCAGTAATTCATAAATTTATAGAGTCAACCTTTTGTTGGTCTTTTTGAAAGTTCAGGAATCCACCTGTCTACAGATTATTAGTTATTCACTGATTGATATATCCTATTATGAGCAAGCCCACTTTAAAAAGTCCCAAACTTAAATTCTTGCAACTTAAAAAGTTCACAATGTCCAATTGTTCAAATTTATTGCAGCTATATTTGTATATGGGAGATTCTTTCAATGCTGCTTGTAAATAATTTGTATGCCCCCTTTAATCACTTTTTACAAAGAATTTTGGAAAAGTCAGGTTGTTGACAGGTTTTAATAAATCTTGATTAATGAAAAGTTGTTGTTTTTACCAATCTTGGTAAGCAAATGTTGGTCCTGAAACTTTAAAAACACACTGCACACCGCAAAAGCTAAAACCTACGCAAGCTTTTGTCTCATACACGGTAAAAACACTTCATCAGAATCAGTATGAGCCTGATTCATCCGACAAGTCCAGAAAAATGCCTCGATTCAAGATATTTAACTTCACAAATTAGGCACAAATTGCTTGTAAAGAGTGAAAAAAAATCAGCCATTGGGGGTAAGTTTCTTGTGTTAAGACTTTATTCTGTTTTCAAAAAAACTTGATGGGCAACTTTTATGACCCAATTGCCAGATTCGATCTACCCACTTAAAGTGTCTTAATCATCATTGCTTTCTTTTAGTGAAGGCATTCCTTTGGATTTGTTGGTAACTGTGGCACATATTGAGTCCTAAAAATAAGACGTGACAAATTAGATTCTAGATTTTACAATGCGGGATATTTATGTGGCTGTCTGTTCCAGAGAGTGTAGACTCCAGTAGGAAATAAACTCCTTCTAAAAAACATTTACAATGGATTTTCTGGGGTTAAGAAGAAAAATGGAGGATGTATAAATACATGTTCTGTTACTTACTTACCCCCAAACAGCATTTATGAAATTAATGACCTCCAGAAGTAAAACTTATATAATGCATTAAATCTCAATTCTATAGAGGCGCCAGTCTTTGTAGGTTTGAATTTGGCGTTGCTTTCAGAAGGGAAAGGAAAACAGTTTGATTTGCCTGCAGAAACATAAACTGACCCTTCACAGAGTCAAACGAGGACAAAAATCTTAATTTAAATCCCGTCTAAAGCCTTTCCACACACAAGCTCCTGAAATTTTTCAGATAATTTCAGGACTTTCAGGCCTTGATATTTTCAAGGATTGTTTTTCCAACATACACCTCACAGCTGGAAATAATCTGTCTGACACTGCGACTGCGCTCTCAAACCTCGGTATGCCTGGTTCATTTTAGGTGAGAGGGTGGCTGTGCAGAGCATGCAGAGAGGGGAGGAGTTCAGATGACTGTAATGTGTTTATATCACTGCAACATGTGCAATGATGTTTCTGAAAGACAAACACAACAGTAGGAAACATTATACTGGTAACTGAGGTGAGCAGTGAGAAATAAGGGGCACCAAATCTGCTCTATGAGGACATCAACACCCAGGCTTATGATGGACGTTTCAGACTATTACTTGCTCCATTCACACATCCTCTCACACATCTTATCATTGGGCGGAGTGGAGAGGTTTGATTGAACCGTTTGATTCAGTCCTCTGCACTCACACATGCACAAGGAAAAACATTAGGAAAGTTTCAGGAGTGAAATGCATGTTTAAAGAGATTTAAATCAACTGCTTGAAATCAGTGCAAACAGATCCTGTTGATTCTTTTTTTGATTTAACTGTTTATGGTCTGTTATTTCATTAAATTTGGAGCATGATGCATGAATCTTGTGCTTTTTGTCTTTAACCTTTGTCTTGTCTGCCTCTCCTCCTCTAGTTTGCCCCTGGGCCCCGACCTTTACACCAACAGGTACTAACAGTTCAGCCGACTAATTCAGGGTGTGGGGGGGATTCTTGTCATGTAACATGTTAGATGTGTAGTAAAATTTAAGGGGCTTGATTAAAAGACTGAAAGCTGAAGTGGGGGCATCCTCATTGAGGCACACTTCGACGATCTTTAAGGGACTGTGAGGACTTTCTAAGTTATCTTGAAAATGTCTTATGTCTTCATATATGCTTGAACGTAATCCCCAATTTAAAATGAGATTGTCAGCACTAAAATAGGTGATTTCTAAATGCTAATTTCTCTTCTGAAAATAAATTACTGTTATTTATTTAGTCATAGTATTAGAAAATCAGGCTTGACGTCTGACAGAAAAAAGACTAGATGAGTGGTAGAAAGCTAAACAGGAGATTGATAACGCATGGGCTAAAGGCTAAAGTTATACTGCAGGGATCTATTCAAACCTGAGAGTTTATCAATGCATTGAAGACCCAGGTTACGTTTGCCCTGCTTGCTGCTTGATAGATGAGCACTGGTCGGACTAAACCAGATTTACTCACGTTTCATGGTACTCATACATCCTAGAGCAGGACTGTGAGTAGCTTGAATGTAGCCTGCTGCTAAACTACAGTTCTAACCTATAAAGTTTGCCCATTCCACTTTTCAAACAATAGTTATCCTGAACAAAGAAAAAAGTATTAAAAAGAAGAGCCAATCTACTTTCACCTTCACTTTCAAAACAAATACATCAGGGCAGTTTGTGCAAGTCCTTCAGCCAAAGGGAGTCGTTGCAATCCACTTGATACAGATTGTCCTCACAGTCGCTTTAAAATATTGAAAACCATGGTATTCTTGGTGGCAGTTGTCTGCTTGAAGAAGCTATTTCTGCATTAAGGGGTCGTACACTTTGAAAAATGATGCAAGGCATCTTTCCTTACTCACCCTTTGTGTCCAATTATTCTGCCACCAGCCCATTATTTAACATGGTTATAAATGTTACATCATCCAGTCATGATTTTCCATTCTTATAGTCTAATTTTAGTTTAAGAATATGTAGACCTTGTTTAATTGGATCCACAATTTAGCTTGTTTCCTGCATGCTGCTTGTGTATTCACTGCTTGACTCTGAGCAGACAGTTTCTTGGTGCTTTACACTAACTGATTGTGGTGCTCTCTTTTTCTCATTCCTCCTCTTCTCACCTCTTCTTGCTTCCATTTGATGTTTCTCTGTGTGTGATCTGTGTTTGTGCTGCTGAAGGGAAGCTTCAGATCACTACAGGTAACTGAATTTCCTCTTTTTTTCCCTCATCTTTTCCTCACCTTTTGGAGGAGTGTATTATCATGTGTCTGAATATTTCGGTGGTGTTTTTGCTTTGTTGGCTTGGTGTGATTTTGCTGGACATGGCGGGTAGCTCCCAGGCCAGCAGCAGAATGTCAATGAGGAGGCTCTGAATGAACAAGCATTAGGCGCTTTATCTCTTCTGGCAGGCAGGGCCAATATGTTTCCAGATGGAGTCTAGCCATTGATTGATGGACAAACTATGATGCTAGCTTTAAGGCGAGGCAACCTAGCTCCACTTGGTCCAGGAGATAAAACAATACCAGAGTGTGGGGAATGGTTTTTATGTCATGGGTTTCGGAAAGGTAAATAACAAATCTATTTTCTCTCTTCCCCGCTCCCATCCACATCCTTCACCCTCACTCCTCTATCATCTTTCTCTTCTGTCAATGTTTTACCACCCTCCTTATTTTCTTTCTGTGTCATCTTCCACCTTGGTTTCCTTCCCTCTTCAGCCCTATTACACAAACAGGCCCAACCTGCCTCCTAACAGCGGGCCCCGGGGCGTCCCTCCCAGCAGCGGCCCTCGGCCTGTGACACCCACCCATGTCTACCAGACAGGTCCTGGATCCCGAATGATGATGATCCCTGGGCAACAGTTGCCTTTCCCCAGCTCACCACAGGGACCTGCTTACTTCATACCTGGACAGGTGAGGAGAGCAGAAACTGGGATTATGGAATTAGCACCACTACTAACATTTTTTTTTATCATCAATTACAGGGGAATCACATTACAATCCAGAAAATGAAGTGTTTGATTCCTACTTTCAGTGTGAAGCTTCAAAATCCTTTGTTTTAAATAGCTGGTTAAAAGCAAGTGACAACCCATCTAAAAATATGAAGCCCATGTGTAAATGGTAAAAACTGCAGTTCAAGGTTCTTCTTGAGGCTTGCTGTAGAAGCTCAGGGAACCACATACACACCAAGCCAAAAAAAAAGCTAAGTTTTACAGCAAACACAAACATATTTACAGCCTGGTTAAAAAATAGGCATGCACTCTTTGGGGGGTAGAACTTTTTACAAGTAGTTATTTTGGAAATAAAGGGGAAAAGCCTGCTATTAAACTGATATTCAAATAATAAAATAATATTCTTATGAAGGAACTGCTTTGAGATCTGTTTGGCTGAATGGAAAATGTGAGGGTTGATGTAACGGAAGGGTTTTTAGAAGACAATCTGTGTCTTGTTGTGACTTCACATTGCTGCTTTGTCTTGAGACATTTGAGTTTTTGTGTTGGGAAAAGTGAATTAGGAAAAGACTGTTTATTTTAGGTTATACGATTTTAAGGGTCCATCTTGGAGAATTTTATTTCTGTGACTCAGTTATCTTTACTCTTGTCTATTTTTTATGTTTGTTTTTTTTACGGACTTCAGCTCATCAAAATGAAGACTCAAGCAGCACATAACCATTGGCCATCATTTAAACAGCATTTTTTTGATTGGTCAGGAAATGTTAAAGTAGACATACTCTGTCAATACTCCATGTTTTTACATTCAAGATTAGCCCTGAATAGTGCCCTTATTGTGTTATTTACAGCTCTCTGTTTACCTCTCCTTTGTTTCATCAGTACCAGTCTGCAACATACGTGGCCACACCTCAGCAATATCCAGTCCCAGCAGGAACTCCAGGCTTCTACCCCGGCACCAGCCCCGCTGAATATGGTACTTATGGTAAGAGGCTCTAGCAGGGGCCTCACTTGACACACAAACACATGTATAAACACACAAACACAAAACAGAGGGAGGATTTCATCCAACACTGGAGACGTCTCTGATCCAGAAACTGATTTAGTCAGGGGGATAAAAAAAAAAAAACAGAATTGGTCTGGAAACTGTAAATTGAAGTGATGAAGTAGTGATATTTAAAATGTAGTCACAATGATGAGGTGCACTCCAGGAGACTGAGAAACTCTTCTTATGCTATGTGAAGACTTTCTTTTGATTATGTCAGTGATTTATGAGGTACAAACCCAGTTAAGGATGCTATGAGGACTAAATATAAAAACCAGGAAATCAGCTAAGATGATAATAATGATGTCATGGTGATGTCACTGGCTCTGTAAAGACGTCTGTATGAAAGCTGAGCTAAAGTGCGTCAGCATCCACCATATCATTAGTGAGAATCAGATGTAGCTTTATTGCCTCATTGGACGGGTTGATCTTGTGTGTTGTCACTCCCTCTAGAGGAAGCTGAGTGTCATTACACAAAAAGAAGTTGATGATGCCCTGAAAACAAACTTGCTGACCCCCCACTAGCAGGCATCTGAGCTATGTGTTGTCTTTGTTTAAACTGTAGCTCATCAGCAATAGAATGCACTGGCCTGAATACAGGACTGTAAAAACACAATTCTTTCCCATTAGGCTTTCCATGCTGTGCTCTGTGCACATCAGTGTATGTGCACTGTACTATGTGCAGGGCCACTTTCACACAGTCCCTCAGGAGACTCTGCACCATTTAGCTTCTGCTGTAAACGGTAGTCAAAGTGCAGCCATTTGTGAAATTGAGCAGACATTAAAATTTTTGGTCCTGGAGCAGAAACGTTATGAGCAAAATTTGAACTTTGTGTGTTTTTAATTGGAGCAACTGGACCAGGCAATTCAAGCAACAGCTTAACAGCAAACCTGTCATGTTTGAGTTTACAGTTATAGAATATCTCATATGATATTATGAATCACATCATCAGATATTTGAAACATAATTGACTGCATTAGTTTTCTGGTTGCCTTGTTTTTTCAGCTCACTACTTCCCTGTTTCTGGATTACTTTTGCTTTTATTGAGATGATTCAAGACACAATATAAGACCATATGAAATAGGAAACTGGGGAGAAAGAGTGAAGGATGTCATGTGATAAAGCGTTTCTGGTGAAAATTGAATCTTAGGCCCAGTTCACATGTGTTTCACAGCGTTTTACCCTGAAACCCAGGAGAACGCAATGGAAAAAAAATGTGTTGACACGGAAATGCTTAGGGACTGAAAGTACACGTCAGGCCTGTAGATGGGGATAAAACTGTCGTGGCTGTATAGACAACAACAGTATAGAGGCCGAAGAAGAAGTGAGCCAGTAATCTAGAGTTTATATTACAAACTTCTTCTCTAATTGCAGAAATAGTGCAATAAATGCACGTTTTGGTAAAGGCAGTCAGTAGATGAGAAGAACGAAACGGTAGGACACTGTTGTTGTTGTTTTTAAGTTTGTGTCTGGCACCGTGGAGGCTCATTGTACACATGCAGAGCTGGACGTGGCGTCAGCGTTTCCAGGGAAAACCCTGGCTTAGTGTTTACACGGAAACAGGGAAAACAGCCTTTTCGCTAATTTCCACCCCAGAGAGCGTTTTCAAAAGTTTGCATTTTCGGTCAGCAAAATCACCATTTCTGTGTAAGTAGGAGGCTGAAACTTTTGTGTTTCAGCCGAAAGCCGCCTTAGCCAATCACTTTGTTTTATTCACTGTCCCCGGTCACGATTTTCCAGACTAACACCATAAACATCAAAGTTTCAGCTCTTTAAACTTTGATGCCTTATTCCCTATTCTATCTATCTCAATGTATTTTACAGCTGATTATTTGAGGTTCCTCATCTAAGGAAAACAACAGAATTCAAATTTGTTTCCAGTTTGCAATATATTTTCCAAATTGTCGCTGCACATGAGAAATTTGAATTTTTTGAACCATTTTTGCTCCTCACTTTCCTCAAAGGTTTGAGCTCATTTGATACTAAAATTTGTGTAAGAATTGAATTGATTGGTGCAAAGAAAATCACTGTTGGGTATTTAATGCCCCCGTTTTTCCTCGTTGTTAATTTTCTTCATGATGTCTGTATAAAAGGAATTTTCACATTAACTTTGGAGATAAATATGTGTTGGTTACTGTTTTCCTGAGCTCCTGCCGGTCATAGTAAACTGAAGGGCATCCTCAGGCTCAGATAAAACTCAGTAGAATTAACAGCTTTTGATATCAAGCTCATCAGGGTTTATGGCTGAGTTAATTAAATTTTATTTAGTCCATGGTAACCAAAGAAGTAACAGAAAGACTTGTTTATTCTAGCTGGTGTCAGTCAATGCTACACAAAGCAGCCAGCATTAGCAGCATCATGTCCATTATATCATAAATAAGATACAGTTTATCCTCTAAACACTTGGTCAGCTTACAGCTAAAACTAGTAACCTCTGAAATATTTCCCTTCATTTCCTTCTGACAGAAGCTCATCAGAGGTCTATGTATGCGTCTGTAATGTCTCTATAAAATGTGGCTATCACAGGCTCAGTGCTAATTCAGGGGATTTCTGTTTCTACGACTCTCAGAGAGCTGTGTTGCTATTCATGTCAGATGTTTGTATGACCACATAGGACATTATGTCCCATGTGTTTGCAATGGAGGGTGTATGACACATTGGTCACATGGGCCCACGACTCTAAATAAATGATCATGTGACAGTGAGACAACGCTTCTAAACTCTGGTCTCTGAAAGGATTGTAAATCAGTGTTGAGAGTAGTTTCTGTTTGTAGGACTGTCACTGAACAACAAATTCTTGATTATATACCTTCAAGTTCTGGTTTCTGCTGCATAGAAACAATCCCAGAATATCACACTGACCCACCCACCCGCCAGGGTCTTAAAGACGTGGGCAGTCTCACTGACCACTGAGTCCTTTTCTAGCAGTCAGTCTAGTCAGGTAAAGACACACACACACACATGCACTGTGGTGATGAAATATGGGGTCTATTTTAGGACCCCCTCCCAAGCCTCAGTGATCTCTCGTACAGCCCTCCCACTTTGTAGTAGGCTGCAGGGGTATTATGCAAGCCAACACTCTGGAGGCAGGCCCAATTAGAGTGGCTACTACAAGGGTTCTCCCCAAGTAGAAAAAAAAGGAAGACAAGAAGATATGATTGAAACTGATAAAAGGTCAGACTCTTACACAAAGGGGTCATTATTTGAAGACTGACCTTTGTTATTAGGGCCAGTATTCTTTATTTTTAAGTTCTATTTTTGCTTGGAAAACACTACTGAAAGTCCCTTTGATAACTCCATGCCGGCTGTCATAGCTAGGATGAGAAGCAGGGCGTGCTCTTGAAAAAAAATATTTTGTAGATTAATTTTGTATACATGATGGACACTGGCGCTAGACTGTCTGACAGAAAAAAAATGTCAGAGAAAAAGAAAGTTAAACAGGAGAGTGATAGAGCATGAGCAAAAACATGGGCTAAGCTGTTTTTGAGGATTTTTTATTCTAACCCATATGCAGCAGTTTTACTGCAGTGATCTATTCAAACTTGAGAGTCTCTCAATAAAATGAAGAGCCAGGTTGCGTTTGCAGGTTAAGTAGATCCTCCAAAAACTTTAGTAGCTCTTCTTCTTGCACAATGTACAAGCTTTGGTTTATCTATTCAAACATTTGTCCAAAACATGTTTCTAAGATGTAAAAAAAATGATAGGACACTAAAGTGCTGTAATAAGTTTACACCTTACGGCCTTGTTTAGTCTTTAGTGCAAATATCATGCAAACATAGCAGCAAGTCTAGAGGCCAATGCAGAAGCTCAAAAATCTGCAGTTCATCAAGTGTCTGCCTGAGCCTGACTCCAAAGCTGAGAGTACTTGTCGAATTGCAAGTCCACAACATCATCGTAGTTTGTACCTTCACAGTGACCCCACAGCAGAGTAATATCAGTTTCCAGTGTGTGATGTAGTGTTGTGGAAGCTGGGGAGGTAAAGGGAGCTTCAGATACACACTCACATGCACATAGATAAAAGCACTGTCCTTCCTGCCTGCATCATTAGTTCACAGTGATCCTGTCTGGCCTCTATAACTCTTCTCTTACTACCTCTGATGCTGGAGCAGCCTTGATATGACTTTGTCCCTTCATCAGATCTCTGTGGCATTCATGTTGAGACTAGATGTTGCAGGGGCACAACCTGGAAAAGTGAAATAGAATCCCTACAATGTATTATAGGGATGTCTGCCTTAGAAACTCGTCTATTACTTATCAGAAAAAGCATCTTTTGTTTCACCAGGTCATTTCTTTATTTGTATCCACAGTATTCACATCTCTTCAGTTTTTTCCTTGCTTTGTTGTAACAGCCCCGTTCCAAATGAAATAAATGAATTATTTGCATGAGAAAAGATTGTTTTAAATTTCAACAAATTTATTTAAAACAAAAAACTAAGCTGAAACCTGCTGAAAGATGAATGATCAGTATGAGGTAAAAAGCTCTGGAGCAGGTTTTTATTCAGGACGTCCCTGTACATTGCTTCATTCATCTTTCTGTCAACCCTAACTCGTCTCCCAGTTCTTGCTGCTGAAAAACATCCCCACAGCATGATGCTGCCACCACCATGCTTCGCTGCAGGGATGGTATTGTCCAGGAGATCAGCGGTACCTGGTTTCTTTTATATATGTCGCCTAGCATTCAAGCGATAGAATTTAATCTTTGTCTCATTATAGAGAATTTGTTTCCAGAGAGTGTCCGCTTGAGTACTAGAGTCACATACACACCAAGCCAAAACAAGTTGTTTTCAGAGCAGGAGTTAACATATGCACAGCTTTGTACAAAAAAATGTCTACTGTCCAAATCACAATTTTGCTAACAGCACACACTGTACTGGTGTGATTTTGTTATTCTTTTTTACTTTGCAGTTTAGTAGATATTGAGATCATGAGCTAGCCCAATCAGAGGCATAGCTCAGCTCATGTGACTGACAGGCACCAAATAGCTGTTAATGTGGAGACCCGTCACCTTTCCCATTTCCAATACGGCAACGTCAGCAGTTCTGCTTCAAAACTTGGCTTCAGTAACAGACGGTTGACATTACAAGGCTACTTACATCTATTATACAGTCTGTGGTTTCCATGTGACGTTAACTCAGGAGTGGTTTGTGCTCTGACACACACCGTGACCCAGGAACCTTATGTACACAGGTGTCTGCCTGTTTGCAATTAACTGAATTTACCATAGGTGAACTCTAATTAAGCTAAAGAAATATCTCAAAGATGATTAGTGGACTTTTTTTTCACATTGTCAGTATTGGGTGTTGTGCAGAACCTTGGGGGGGAAATCTGGATGTATTCCAATCTGTACAAGGTTGTAATGTAACAAAATGTGGAAAAAGTGAAGAGCTGTGAGTACTTTCTGGAAGCACTGTACATTCAACTCCCACATTATGTAAATCTTCATTTTGAGGCTTGTGTTGACAGTGTGTCGCACCGTTTTGCCAGGAGGCTTATGGCCTACCTCAGCTCTGCCTTTTTTAAGCGTTTAAATTGATTGAAAAGGAGGTTGAGTAAGCATTTCCAATATGGTGACTGATTTTATGTGGCTTCATAACATCTCTTCTGAAACCAATGGGTTACATCACTGAGACTACACTCATGTTTTATAAAGTCTTGGGTGTGTATCTCACCACTTAAGCAACAGTCAGTTGATCAGTGAACACATCCTGGGACTTAAAGAAGAAACACTCAGTGAATGGGGAGTATGAGTCGTTTAAAGGTAGGTGAGATCAGAGAATTTACATGCAATAGGAAACAATTATTGTTGTAGACTGGACAGTTTTATATATCAGTTAATTGGTATGACTTCTGTACATTTTTCTTTGCTTTTTTGGAAGTTTATGGATTGATGTTTGAAAAAAGATCTTAAAGCTATGACATCAAATCTTTTTCGGGTATGTTTGGCCAACGTGAGTGGGTGTGACACTTCGGGTAGTTTCTGTGAGCTTGTCTTACCAAAGCACAGCAAGCGAGGGCCTTAAAGGCAAATCTGAGCCGCTGTGAATGAGAACTGAGTTACTTTGCCTGCCTTCCACTGCTCTGCAGAGGGAAAGTGAGAGGGAGGGAGAGGAGGAAGGTGAAAAAAAGTGAAAGGCAGGGAGGAATCAGGAAGGTCAGAGGGAGGAGCAAAGCGGAGACACGCTGGAAGAGGGAGGGCTGAGCGTTAAAAGAAGTCATTCTGAGAGGGCACCTGTAGAGAGGGCAGGAAGAAGCCAGAGAGGGGGTTTGAAAAGAAACCCCCTCTCCTTTTTTGCCTGTACATTCGCACTTTTGCATTCAGCAGACTTTCAACATGGGGAACCGAGGGTCTCAAGCAGAGCAGCAGGACTCTGAGGGTAGGTCTTTGCGCTCCCTCCCCTCTCATTTTTCAGTGTCCTGCACT
Organism: Thalassoma bifasciatum; assembly: GCA_008086565.1. NCBI lineage: Eukaryota > Metazoa > Chordata > Actinopteri > Labriformes > Labridae > Thalassoma > Thalassoma bifasciatum. Next base: position 116,493 of record RPOG01001542.1, read on the forward strand.
TTAGAGAGTTGTATCTGTAGCCTGTTTTCTAAAGTACTTCAACTCTATCATGAAGAGTCTCATCCTACATTCTGGGTGTCTGGTTTTGTGCTTGCTCCTTTTCCCCCTCTCTACAAGCCTATCTGTCTGTCTATCTGTCTTCCCTCCCTTTCCCTCTTGCGTACTCTCTTCCCCCAGCCAGTGTGGGGTTTTGACTATATTTAGGCTGTGCTGCTCCTGGTCAACAATGCAGACTCAGTAATGTGAGTTAGACTGAAATGCATGCAGAGAGGGGGAGCGAGGCAAAGCAGGAGCTCACTCACCGCCGGGCAGAAAGAGAGGCCTCTTCAGTCTGAGGAATTAGTTTTTTGCAGCCCACTCCTTTGAAAGTGGGCAACAGCTGCTTCTGAACTGTAGCTGAGGCCATTTGCAAGGCCAGGTAATATCCCTGAATGGCTGGGTGTCTTGTTGACATTATTGACCGTGTGGGCTGATGAATGTTCTTTGGACTCGTGGTAACATTTTTTTCTCTTGGCCAGGTTGGCAGCAGCTTTCTTGACAATTTTATGCATGTTTTAAATATTTCTAGCCCTTAAGAAAGCAGGAAACTAAAGCAAGGATAGTGCAGGGAGCCAGGCTGCTGTGTCATGGTGAAGGCCTACCTGCAGGGCCTCTCAGGTGCCATGTCTGCTTCTGCTGACGTGCAGAGAGATTTTTTAGTCACGCTACATTCAGTTTAAGCCGGTGATATCTGCTCAATTCAAACTCCACTTGTTGCCTAATCTTGATTCAAGAAAGGTTGTTTTTTGAAGCACAGCGGTTCACCGCAACCACGAGAACGGGGTCGAGAGGAAACGAAGCAGCCCTAGTTTGTGACAATTTGGAAATAGTTTAATGACAGTCACCTGATGCTTAATGTCGGTCATCTGTTCTCAGGCTGCAGGAAGCATGTGGTGAAAAATCACTCAAATTGATCCACAAAAGTAATCAGCAGCTAAGCTTCATCAGTCTGATATTTATTTGTCAGACACTTTGGGTTGTCTTTATGTGTAGTACCTTTGAGTTCTGGATTGTTTGCTTAAAGAAACATGTTGAAATAGGCACAGAGAAATTACACTAAGCACTTTTAACTTTTTGCCATGATCAATTGTCTTTTTTTCAATGGGCTCACCAGAAAAAAAAGTAGGTAAGTCTCATCACCAAGAAAAGTAAAGGCAGTTGAAGATGCGACATCAACATAAACAAGAATATCAGCTACTGTATTTAACATAAAACAAACAGTAGTTGTTGGTAAAAGAGCAAAATCAAGTTTACCTTTATTTTTCCTCCCTCTAATCTACCTTTTGCATATTAATGACGTGTTTAAAGCTCCCCCTGAGGAACATCCTGCTGATTTTGTCTTGAACGAGTATAAGCCACGTTTAGAAGCCTGCTCCTTTTTCGCAGTCAGATGTGTCACTTATCGACAATTATTAGTGGGGAAAATGCAGTTTGTTTTACTGCATGCTGTTTATCACCTTGTTTGACACCTACCCTACTGCAGCAGCAGTTTCACACATTAAAAATGATTAGGTTGGAATAATCAGATTGAGGTCCTGTTTCCTTCTGTTGGTCATGCTGAGGCGTCTGTCAAAATGTTTTTTTTTTTCCATTTCATAACCAACTAAAAATCCTCACTGGAGCTTTAAGTTAACCTTTGTCTGCAAACACTGTGTTCTGGTACAATACCTTTTGGGCAGACACCGGCTCCCTGGTTAAGGAACATGAGACATTAATTGAAAGAAACACAGGGAGGATACAAAGGGCTGTGGTTTGACATGATACTAACTTTTATGACTGATGAACTTGTTTGACTGACCTTTTGTGACCATTTTTGTCTGCTTTGTCTGCTATCTATAAGATTGCAAATATTTTCCATACTTAATTTAACTGATCAACAAATTCACAAAGTTCAAATTTATGTGCTTTCTTTGACAAAGGGTCCCCTTAGGTTTTAGAGGACAGTTCCCAGAACACCAAAGCACAAACAAGGGCATTGTTTACTTTGTAATCGAGGATTTGAAGAGTCACTGAGTTTTATTCTCATTCTGAGTCACTGTTCGTAAGAGTGGACGAGACACATCCTCCATCAGCAGTGAAAAAGACTTTACCAATACTTCCAAAAGTTACCTTTTGCCTTTACTGTGGGTGTAAAACTGCACCTGTCACAATGCAAAGTAGCCTAACAGGACTGTCAGACCATCAGGAAGGTGGAGTGTATATGCTATTATGTAAACACCAGCTATGAGCTTTTAATGCATCAGTGTGTGTGTGTGCGTGCGCCAACAGCCTAATGTGTAATAAGAAGAAGTTGGCATGCGTCAGTTTACACTCTTTTCTCTGTCTGATCCACAGCAGGGGCCTACTACCCCGCCCAGCCTCAGTTCACCCCCTCGGTGCAGGCGGCCCCCGTCATTATGAACCCAGCCCCTCAACAGCAACAGCCTCCACCTCAGCCTCCGCAGCACATCCCCACCAAACGAGAGCGCAAACAGGTACGGTCGGCACAAAACACCTTACATCTTTAAAACAGCTTAGCCCTTGGTCCCTATGGTTGAAGTTTCCCCTGTTTTAAGCCCTTACATTAAATAACAAAATGGATTCTTTTAAGGCCCGCATTAAAGTTTTTACTGATTATCGAGAGCAAAGTATCACAGACTCATGAGAGCTTATACTATCACAGTCTTTCATGTACTTACACTGGCCCTACTTTTTATGCTAATCCCATGTAAGTACATTATATTATGTATTATGCTACTATACCGTCATTATTTTGCATTTGAGAAAATTCCAAAACTGAACACCTGTGTTATAATAGAATCAAGTCACTATCATATAATTTTACACCCATCTCATTCACATCACGGTTAAGATTTTTTAAAAACTTTTTCTGTAAAGCTTTTTTTTCCTTACATGCAGAGGAAAACTATAAGCACTGTTGATGCCCCCTTCCTGACTTCACTGTTAGTAACTTACCCTTTTTCTGAGGCTGCCTTTGGTGCATTATTGCATTTGTTTAAAAGATCAAGAAGACGCATAAGGGATTAATTACTCATGACTTAGAAGTTGTGTTAATCCTAGGGATGCACAATATTGAATTTATGGCTGATATCTACAATGCCGATGTTTTACAACTCATTTTGCCAATTGCAGATACTGATAGTTTTTTCCTGCTCACCTAATTGCTGAGATCATCGACTCTATTCTGTATTGGAATTAGCCTACAGTAATATGGTGCGTATGCTAATCACATTTGTTATTTGATATCCATTTCCAGTGCAAAATTATAGAAATACTTAATCACTCAAGGCTCTCGACCAAGGCAAATTTGGCCAATTTCACAAATGACATTGCACTGCGCACATCTTTGCGCCAGAGACAAGGTGCCACAAAGCATTTTATCAAGTAAGCAGTAGCCTATAATATTATATTGGCAGATGTCAGCGTGTTGGCTGATATTTGATAGTTCATTTCCTAGCCAATATGGATGGGTACTGATATTATGCCAACAATATTTGCATCCCTAGTTAATCTAGTCCTCTCTAAATGGATCTATTGATGCACATTGCGCACAGACTGAACAGAAACCCTCCGATTCAGTTCACTGTGCCAGTCAAAGGGCACATACTACAGCTTACAATAACTTAAAGATAGAATGATTCCCTGAATGTGGTTTAGTGCTGGAGTGAAATGTATTTATAAGTCTGTAGGTGCTTCAGTACTATTCTTCCTGAAGGGAAGACTCAATGAACTCTAGTGCACACAGATAAAATGAACTCATTAGACTCTGACGGTTACTTTGACCTTTTGTCGATCCCATTTTAGTGAATGTGATTAGAATGACGACATATAAGTCTGGGCAATTGCAGGACCTGGTTGCACACAGCAGTTTGACTTGGTGGCAGAGCATCTTGCATCATGTGGATCTAAAATAAAATGGTAAAATAGTACATTATAAAAGTGGGGCTGCACAATTAGCCACACTTTTTTCATTGTAACAATATGAGTCTTCACTAATACCACTGTAAAGGCCTGACTTAACTAAATGAATTAAAAGAATTTGGTGACCATAAGCACTGCTGTCACTGAGCATGTGTTCAACTCACCTCTGGGTGTTAAAGTGAGGCTTTTTCTTTACTTTGATTCAGTCACATGAAATCCATTCTTGACACCAGCAACCCTCACCTTAATCTGTGTTTATTTAGGAGTAAGAAAAACGCCTTTTTGCATTTCTTTTTAATTCAGAACAGTCATGGTGCGAGCACACATATTGTGCAAACAGCAAGAGGACTCAGGTACTGGAAATTAAAGCTAAAATTCACTTTTATATTTTTTTCTATAACTCTTCATATGGGTATGATGAATTGTCCTGCTCATTTTCTGGTATGTGCAGACAAAATCAAAGGCAGTTTTTTAATAAACTTCCCAAAGTGATATAATTTTATAGATAAATTGAACTAAATAGTGCAACCTGCAAAATTTCTGAATGTTTCACTTTGACTTTTCAGGAAATGAGCACAAGAGTCTTTTGGTTTAATCATTGAATACTGAAAATTTACCAACCCCAGGCACTAATGGAAAGAAGTGATGTGATATTTGATGGCTTTAAGACAAACAGTAGTTTTGCAATCCATCTGAAGATGAGTCCAGAGTCTTTCAACAGTCAGGACATGGAGTTCAGTTTACAGACTGAAACAGATAGTGGCGAACTTGACCTTAACTGTCATGCTAAAGTGCTGTGCGACATATTCGCCCAGTTCCACAGTATGTCTAGTGTTTCCTCCGCTCTGTAAGATGGCCCTCGCCTGGTATGTGGTAGCTCTCTGTGAACCCGAGCCCCAGTTTGTGCCTCTCACTCATGTAATCAGCGTTTCCACATCCCAGACCTGTGTGATGCCGGAAACATTCGAGTCTTCCATCCTGCTGGAAAAAACAACACAACTGTGCCTTCAGCATAAATTTTGTTATCAAGCTTATTTGGGAAAGAAAAGCAACTTGCTCCTTTTACTGGCAATAAAACTGAACCACTCAAACTTTGAAGACTAAGTTAAAATAATATATCCAAACAGGAGAGTGTTGGCTTGGACAAAACAAAGGAAACACTGTTGTGATATTCCTCCAATGGCTACTTTTATACGATACAACTACAATTATATGAAAAGCTGAAGGGAGGATTTAATCTATCAAATTAATTATTGGTTTCAAAAGAATGTGTTTGGTTTGTGTATTTCATTAGGCGCATAGAAACCTGAAAGAAAAGATCATATTATGTAAATTACAGTGATGAAAATTAACTAAGTGGAAGTCATTAAAAATGATACTATTTAGGAAACAGTAAGGGGATCTTTAAAAAGAAACGGTCACAAAAATGCTATTCTAAGGGATGATGATAAAAATGGTAACAACTTTTTTCACTGCAGCTGAGGTGCTGCATCTCCTGGGTCATATTGTAGAGCATATTTTTCCTCATTTTCATTCTCCTTCAAATTTTATCTTATCTTTTGAAAAATTAATAAAATCTGGTTTACAATAAAAATCAGACTGTAGATATTTTCAAAATGTTGTCCTCCATGGAAAATTTTGGATTGTCATTACTCCGGATGGGGATTGGACTGAAGAGCCAGTTCCTGCTAAGGATGGATATGAAATCGTTCGGTTCATCAACATTACTAGCTTTTTGCTTGGCAATTTTCTTACCGAATGTCGACTATTCTGCCCCAGCTATCTTAGCTTAGCAGATACATTTTAGTTTCCTGAAAAATTCTGAGTCAGGGGTTTCCCCTTGAAATTTTACCAAATGTACATTGCTCTCCTGAAAGGTATTCATAAGCAGTGTGTTTATACAGTCAACATGTTATTGATCTCCTACAAACAATACAGAAAAAAGCACGAGCTTGATGATAGGTTATAAGGGGAATTATATAAGGGAAATTACACTGATAGGAAGCTGTTAACATACATCGCAATGGCTTTGGTTTTAAAACAGAATTTCAACTTTCGTCACAGAAACATCACGATACTGAAAGCTCTTAAATTGAAAATACCTGCAGTCAAATGTTTTCCATCAGGATGAGAAAAGAAAAGCTATATGCAGGCTCATTACTGACTTCAGCATGACTACGGCAAGCTCAAGGTTCCAAAAAGATTTACGCACTGTTGGCTACTTTAGTGGATGAAACATAAAACAAAACATCGCAACGTGACGTCTCATTTTTACTCATTTTTATTTGTTTTCATCCAGAGATCTAGGATCCAGTGACCACGTGCAAAGATTTTTACTTGCTTCTATTGAATTAGATCCAGAGATATCCTGATTTAAGGACCAAATTCATGTTTATTTACTCATAAACTTAAAAATATGTTGACACAGAAAACCTTTAAAGCTACATTTGGCACGCAGATAATTTACAGGAGGAATGACAAGGGAATTGATAAACAAGCAGATCAGTAAGCATAATCAATAAGGGTATTGGTATCAATATTATCTTATCAATCAAGTGAGTGAAAGTCTGCAAACACCTCGTTTCCTACAATCAGGTCAAAACAGAGCTGAGTTATGGAAAACTGTCGATCACTGGGCTTTTTTTGTAAGTTTTTGTTCTTTATTGTCTTTTCCTTCATTTTACTTGTAGTTCTTGAAATCAGTTTGGCTGAAAGGTCAACTTTTACCCTCAATGACCAAACACCATGTACAGCTTAAGTAACACCCAAAATGTAATATTTGAGAAAAAAAGCAGTGTAGAATCTATTTTCTCTGTTGATTCTCTTGATCGTTAAAGGCTCAGCATTTTGTAAACTGTATCTCAGTTGCCTGGTAAAAGCTGTGTCTCTTTACTGTAAGCATTGCATGATGTCTGGTCCCTCTCAGTGGGGGTCTTGGCAGCTTATCAGCAGCTGTAGTTACCTTGGGTGGACTTTGGCTCATTCCCATGGGCCCCTTGCGGGAACTCCAGCTTCAAGGCTTCACCGACACTCGCTGTCTCTGTCACACACGTGATCACAAACTGCCAAACTTTTAGAGTGACTACATAATGATAGTGGAGGAAATGGGTGATTAAGGCTGATATCTGCTTAAAAGGAGGATGTTAGTCTCTGGATGGAAGAACATTTCTTTGTGCTCTCACAGTCTCTGGTTTTTGGTTGCACTGATTTGGTGTGTCGTTACATGTTTACAGGACACAAGGCTCGAGTGCACGCAAGCTGTGACCTTTCATTGTAGGGAGTGTGTTCAGTGAACCACATGGCTGTTCAGCTGCCCAAAGCTTCAACTCCTTTATCTAGTTACATGCAGAAAACAGTATCAGTGTTGGAACTATTCGGGTTCATAAAACAGAACCGAAACTTTTTCCAACCCCTGACTGAGTTTTTTTTTCTACGCTCTGAATTCCCAGTTTAGACAATCTGGTGACATGCTAAAGTTGGAGCTCTGCAAATAGCCTTTTTCTCTACTTTCCTCTTTTCTTGCTCTTCCCCTCAGAGAAACCTGGAGGGGAGGGGGGAAGGACATGTCAGCACATAGTTCAGCTCCACGTGGCCCCTGGTCTCCTCCCCCTTCTGAGCCGGAAGGGCTGACCAACCAGCCTTCCTCTGCTGCTGTGGCACCCCCTTCCTCCTCCTCCTCCTCCTCTTCCCTCTTTCCCTCCTCCTCCTCCTCCTCCTCTTGTGCTAGTTTCTTTTCCTCAGAAGGGGTGAGCCTTTGAAAGAAAAAAAAAAAGTCTGAGGAGTGACTTTAGTGTGAGGAATGACCGAGCAGACAAACAGAGGGAGAGGGGGAGTTTCTTCTGCTAGTTGCTGCTCATTTGATAACGAAAGCTTTTTTTTTTTTCCTGGAAACCCTCCCACTCTACCCCCTTTAGCCTGCCCCTCCAGCCCCTTTAACTGTCTGTTAGTCTCTATGGGCGGGCTCGTGCATTCCAATACCATAGCTTTACAAGGCCAGTCGCTTTATCCTTTTTTCCCCCTCTCCCTGTTCTGTGCAGCGTATGAGAGAGAGAGAGAGTCAAGTTGCTTGCTAGCATACTGACAGCCAGGCCCAGCCCTGCTCGTGCTCTTCTGCTGGGGTGCAGCTCTTCTGTCACAGCCTGGATGTGTGTTAGTTAAGCTGAGGTGAAACTAAACTGGCTGCATTCACCAACCCCCCCCTGTTTGAAGGGGTTTGAAGTCCAGCTCAGAGTCCGCTGGAACTGCAACTCTAGCTCCAGGATGAGGGAGGCCTGCTAGGGTTTGTAATGGCTCAGGAGGGGAGTCGCTGACGGGAGAGGACCAGGTAAAGGTCAGTAGCAACAAACAGATATTGTTGCTTTTCAAGTCAAAACGAGGGTAGAGATCAGCAGCTTTTAGCAGCCGAGTGTCCACATAGAGAAGTACGTGTGGGACTTTATTTAGTCGCATTTTGACTCATGCCAGTTTATGACAGCTCTGACTTACCAGTGTAAGTATGTAGAGTGTGAGTGAGAGGAAAGAGAGCCGAATGGAAAGCATGTGTTAGTAACGTATGGACACTCCTTGGGAGAGTGATCAGACTGTAAACTTGCTTTTTTTTTCTCCCCTCTCTGTTGTCTTTGCCTTCATGAGTCAGACACTTCCACAACAACTTAAACCAGCAGAGGAATTTGTTCAACAATTCAGTTTCAAGTCGGTAAACTCGATTCTCGCTCCGTCGGACAGCTTAACTGGTGACTAACAGGCTAAAGCACATTCAGTTGTGCAGCAGAGGAATTTGCTTTGCGGTTAGTGTTTGGATTTGGTGCGCCTCAGTGTTCACAATGTGAGAAATGTAGCTTTCATTGAATCCGAGGCAGCTAGCGGTTCATAAATGCAGAAAAGGGGCTGATGACTGTACGACAGTGATGCATCATGGGAAGTCCACTCTTCTCTTACAAAATGCTGTCCTCACCCAAAAACATTTTAACCCTTTCCCTCTCTCTTTTTTAACAGGAACAAGTTTGGATATCTTTCTTTCCCTTTCTGCCATTATTCCCCTCATTATCAAGATTGATCTCTTCTCTTTCCTCCACAGATAAGAATAAGAGACCCTAACCAAGGAGGTCGAGATATCACAGAGGAGATTATGTCAGGGGGCCGAAGTGGCTCAACACCAACACCACCACAGGTGAGATGAGCCTCGTAATTAAAGGAACAGTTTCACTTTTATCATGACAAATCCCCTCTGGTAAATTGTAAAATTAGAGGAAAGTGAATCAACTGGGGAAGGAGCATCAGTGGTTAACTAACACCTCATGGATTCAATTTAGGAACTTGAAGATGTGATTAATTAAAGTGGGTGCAGTCCACATACTTTATTTGGATTTAAATTCGTTGTTGCAGTTGACTTTGGGTGAGAAAGTGGTATTTGTTATGAAGGCTGAGCGCTGTGTATGGGATGTAAAACCAGGTTCTTTTTAAAGATTTGAAACACTGAAGCATATGATGTTGGATCTACTTTCATAGGTGTTCTGAGGATGATTTTTATCTGCTTTTAGAGTTCTCTGTTTGATGTCCAGGTATAAATAAGACAACTAATGCTGCTCCATTTAGTGTATCCTGTACTGAACCCCTGTCAGAGGACTGATGCTTTTTTTGAGGACACGTTCCCCAATTGGAATTATGAAAGCATTTGTGGGCAGTTTACCTTAATTTGAATCAATCTCTTATTATGAAATGATTTGTAGTTCCAAACACCTGAAATCTCAAAGTCAAATGGAGTGACACTGCTCCTTTGCCTGTCTTCTTTAGGGTCTCTATAAAAGTAGTTCATACACAGCCACTTGCTTTAATTCTTTCTGCTGAAATGTCTGTGTATTTAAGACAAGAATGTACTTGCCTGCACTGTCCATGTGTTCCTACTTTATGGGGAATGCTGCAGATAACCAGCCTTCATACATGTGTTACACTGTACCTGTCAAAATCCCTCTGCTCTGCTCTCTGAAGCCCTGACGTGTGACTCAAACAGCCAACCAGGGACTTGAAGCTGTGAAAGCAGCTTTTTTCCCCTCTAGTCATGTGGAAAATTCAGGTTTGTCCTAACATATAAGGTCACGCTGTTCCTTACCTTTCTGCGTGTGTGTGCGTGTGTGTGTGTGTGTGTGTGTGTGTGTGTGCATGTGTGTCCCAACAGTCAGCCATATCTGGATCAGAGAGTACAGCAGTGACCCAGGCCAACGGTGAGAGCGTCCCAGCTGCTGCCGCACCAGCGCTGGTTAGACCAGGTGAGTGCCACTTGAACACAGACACAAATGTATCAATGTTATTCTTTATCTCTTATTATCACATTCGTTGTATTTAGCTTTTATATTGCCTTCCTTATCACATGCTGTTATAGGTTAGATTTCTACATTGGAAGAATACTAATGAAAGAATAAGAATATCTTAATTTACACATAGCACATTCCTAGCTTGTTTTGTGTGTTAAAGGACCAGGAAAAGCTTCTTCAGTTTCTGTCCTGTTCTGCATGTTTTGGTGTTAAAATGACTGGTATGTTGACAGGGATATTACTGGGTGCAGTAGCTGTGGGGCAGACTCACACAATGAGAAATGCCAAATTATGCACCAGATAAAGTTATATTTCCATCCCTGACTCACTGAGTTTGTTATTCTGAGTATCAAATAACAAAGATAAGGAAGCTGAAGAGAAATAAACCTTCTCATCGACTAATGAGATACTTTTTTAGTGATAAGTTTTAAGTGAGTAGTTTAGTTTGATTAGCAACAGCAGTTACATTGCTCTCTCTGAGTTCAAGTAAAGTATTTTGGCTTCTGCTGCTCCTATCAGAAAGTTTTAGTGTGTTTTTATGTATCATGTGGTGGTTTGTCACACACACACTTTAACATGATCCCACAAAGGGAAACATCACAATCAGTATTTTTCAAAGTGCAGTGAAATGTCTGTTTTCCTGAGTGTAACAGCTGTTTCCTAACAACAAAGTGTTTCACTCCAACCAAAAGTTTGTTTTTGATCATTTCTGTGATTTTCATTGACACTTTTGAAAACAAAAGACTTTGAATGATTGTATGCAAACTTTGTAGAAGTCTAAGAATCAAATAGTAACTTCAACCGAGTTCAGCAGTGTTTCTCTCATTGCATTGACATTTATCACCTGATGTTTCATGAATGAGTTTACTTTCTGCTTTATGAATTACGGCCTCGAGGCACTAATTTCCAACCAAGTGATATCCTACAGCTCCCTCTGAGTAATAAAGGTCTCATGAGTTCATTCAATTCGAAAATATGGTGGTTATTGCATGTAGTGGTTGGAGCATGTCATGGGATTTTAAATAATATTTTACACAGGAAATGGATAGCTTTGAATGGGTATGTGGCTTTGGGACATAGAAGGATAGAGTGAGTCACATACCTGAACATAATGTACTGAAAATCTGATGTTGTATTCATTTTAACCAATACTTGTGTGAAGTCATAGGATTTCTTCTGGAGTCTTATTTCAGAAGTCTGACTTGTTTTTTTTTCTATTTTCCATCAGATGACAGAGACAAACCTTCACCTCCTCCTCTGTCAAAGACCCCTGAACTTCCCAAGGGTGACCCCACCCCTACAGAGACACCCCACTCTGTCACGAACACTAAACCCACCTCACCCCCTCTCTTATCAGAAGCACAGGACGCCCCTCTTGACACTAATTCCGCACTTGCACCTACTGCTCCTGTTGCAGACGTGATGGATGCTCCCCCAGCTCTAAAGGAACCCACCTCAACACCCCAATCAGCTCCTGAGGTGCCTGCTTACCCTGCACCCCTCCCTGACCCCGTCCCTGCTGCACAGGACAAAGCAGACACAGAAGAAAAAGAGGAAGAGGAAGCAGAAGAGGTAGCTGCTTCTTTGGACGACCAACCTCCACCTCCCTCCACCACCAACGGCGTCGCTGAGGTGGAGTCAGAGAAACTGTCTGTCACGTTGCCAACCAGTCACATGGAGGCTCCTCTGGAATCACCGATCGCTCAGCCAGAGGAGCTCCGCCTCCCCAATGGGCTGCCGCTGCCAGCGCCTCAAGACCCCGACGAGCCCACCTTCAGCACGGCGGAACGTGACGACAGCCCCATCGCTGAGCCTGAGATCAGCCAACAGACCGTCACACAGGTCTCTGCGGACGTCGTTCAGGCAGAGACCACACCAGCTGTCCAGGCCACACCCACACCTGCTGAAGAGCCTGCACCTGCACCTGCACCTGCGCCTGCAGTCGAGGAGACTGTGGTTGATCCTGTGGTCCAGGCAGCGCCAGCTCAGCCTGAGACTGAAGAGACTGTTCCTCCAGTCGCTCTGGATGTTGAAGAAGACGCCCCAGCACCCCAGCCCGCAGCCACGGAGGAGAAACCAGCTCCTACAGAGACCTTTTCTAGCATACCTGATGCCACGTCAGAAACAGTGCCCACTCCTCCCCCTCCAGCAGCAGAGGAGAGGGAGGACACGCCTCCCCCCCAGACAGTCACCCCTGCCCTTGTTGAAACTACTATGCAAGGTCAGTAACTTCATCTGAAACATTTGATGGTTTAAATTTACAATCTTCATAACTCTAAGACCCTCTTAAACTTCTCTTTGATATGCTCTGATATTAATGTTTTCATCTCCTTCCTGTAGCTGCTGTGTCTGTGCCAAAGAAGAAGAGGAAGATGAAGGATCTGAACAAAAAGGAGGCTGTTGGAGACCTCTTGGATGCCTTTAAAGAGGTGTGTGTTCTGCTGCTTGTGCAGTCCATTCATGACCTATGAAAACCTCCTCCCACGCATTTTTTGTTAAATCTGTTTCAATGCGTCCAAAACAGAAGATAAAAATACCTTAGATTTGTCCCAGCAAAAGTCAGTTGTAGATCATCAGTTTGTTTGGTTTTCTTCTCAAGTCGATCAACAGAAAGGGTTTAAATGTATTAAACTTAACAACCTTAAAATAAATGAAGGAATGAAAAATGCACCAGAACACCACATTTTGGAAATATTTTTGGATGGAATGGTGAGAAAAGCTTTCACATGGTAAAATCCTCACAATAAATTTAGTAATAGTTGTAAACCAAACACACAAAATTTTCTCACGAGAACATAAGAAAAAGTCTACTTTTTAAGGTTATTGTGTAAAAACCTCCTCACAGTTCAGTTCAGTTCAGTCTCTTCAATTTGTTTTTTTATACATCCAAAATCCAAATCATTGCAGTTTCTTAAATGTTAAGTTTTAAGTTTGAGGAAGAAAAGAAGAAAGAAAAATAAAAGGCAAATACCCACAGAGATTGAGCTAAACCTGTCTATGAAACATAAGAAAAATAAAATCAGCTGTTCGTCAGTCAAGTAGTCAAACAGTCAGAGCCACTTTTCCTTCCTCTCAGTTTTAAGATCCCAGGTGAAGTGTTTTTATCTACGTAGCAGGAAATACCGTCCCCCTTAATGACACGAGTGATATCATGATAATGCGTCTTCCCTCTCTGTAACACAGAGGCTAGCCAGTAAAAAACTATGGGGTGTGAAACAGCGCGTTACAAAATGATGAACCTCATTACTGCCATGCGCAATGAAATTCAAAATGTCTTATTCTAAACGAGCCTATGTTAAATGTCTTATTTAATGTGAACATTATTCATTTTTTCAGATTTAGTTTGCTAGGGATTTCCATATTTCTTGTAATTTTGAAGCAAAGTATGAAAATGGTCTATCTTAAATTTTTAAAACACTTTGAATAATTGAATACTTTGCTTTCACTCCTGGTCTAATTGAATCTTTAAGTTAGAAATTATCCAGGAATACAAAGCATTCAAAACACAGGGATACATCACATCACTTTAAGTAAGAAAACTAATACAGACTTGATCATGTCTCTCTTCCCACCTTTGAACCAGGAGCAGGTCGTGGCCCCTCCGGAGCCAGAGCCCGCCCCCGCCCCAGCACCAGAAACCCAGCCCCCTGCTGCCTCTCCTCCTGCTCCAGAAGAGGCAGATCTGACCTGGGAGGACAAGGAGGACAAGCTGGATGCAGAGAACATCCAGCCAGATCCTCACAAAGCAACTGCCACTGACAAGAAGTACCAGTACAAAGAGGGTGGGTCTCTGAACCTTAAACCTTTCAGTGCCTGGCAGCAACAGCTCAGTGTAACCAATCATCTTATCTCATGAGTTAGTGATTGGTCAGATGACTGCGTTTAAGTGTGAGTGTTAAAACCAGGGTGTGTTACCCAATCATGGTTCTGTTAGAAGGAGGATTTAAAAGAAAAAGAAACTTAAGTGAAGATATTACTGATAATAAAGTACAAGCTTAATGAAACAAAGATTTTAAAGCTAGAGATAGTCAAAGAAATTCAGCAGATAGGACACAAATATATTCATCATTGAAATGGTAAGTTTAAAGTTGAAAATCCTCTTACTGTGGCTGAACAAAGCAGCCTGTCTATTCAGTCAGTTATTTGTAGTCTTTTCCTGACCCTTCTGCCACCTTGTGGATGTTATGCAGCATTACAATATCTACAGTTATAGCATTCACACATCATCTCCCCTCAGATGCAGTACAGCTCAGATGTCGGAGTTTATCTGAGTTGACATAATGACTGTGTGAGCTTTGTTCAAAAAAGGAAACTCTGGTCATTTCCTCCTCTGGTCTCTCTTTCAGAACAATGGAAGCCAATCAACATGGAGGAGAAGAAGCAATATGACAGAGAGTTTCTTCTGGGCTTCCAGTTCAGCTCTGCCAGCATGAACAAACCTGAGGGTCTACCAGCCATCAGCGACGTCGTCCTGGATAAGGTGCTGCCTCTTTTACTGAAAACAGGGCTGAATGTTGTGTCTGTATCAATATAATCAAATGATACTTTACTTGCACTTGCTGTGGATGATGTTTCTTATTTCTTTTCTGTGGATGGTCTGTTTCTGCTGGAGAAAATTTACTGGGAGTTTTTTTCTACCAACACAATAGCTCTAGAGAGAAATCAATGATGTTCCTCTTATTGTGAGCATAAAAAAGATTGACTTTGGATCTCAAAGAGGTTATCTGAATGAAGTTTCCTAAATGTTATTTTTCCCTCTCAGGCTAATAAGACCCCTCTTCGCCAACTTGACCCCAGTCGTCTACCGGGAATGAACTGTGGTCCTGACTTCACTCCATCCTTCGCTAACCTCGGTCGACCTGGCATGGGAGGAGGAGGCAGAGGACCAGTGAGTTTATGTTTTTTGTTATATGTTTTTATCAAATAAACCATTCCATGCGTGCCTCATCTTTGATTGAAATATCATGGTTGACCCCTCTGTCTGTCTCTCCCCCCAGCCCCCAGGAATGGGCATGGGAGTTGGCGGTCCACGCCGCTCTCAGCAGATGCAGAGGAAAGAGCCGAGGAAAATCATCACAAGCATGTCCCTCAGCGACGACGTGCAGCTGAACAAAGCAGAGAAGGCTTGGAAACCTTCAACCAAGAAAAGCACTCGAGGACGCGGACAGGACGACGAGGAGGATCCAGAAAACATCAAGACCCAAGAGCTGTTTAAGAGGGTCCGCAGCATCCTCAACAAACTGACCCCACAAAAGTTTCAGCAGCTAATGAAACAAGTGACGGAACTGACTATTGACACTGAGGAGAGATTGAAAGGAGTCATAGATCTTATCTTTGAAAAGGCCATCTCCGAGCCAGACTTTTCGGTGGCCTACGCCAACATGTGCCGCTGCCTTACAGCGGTAAGTCACTCAACTTACGATGTGGAAATATGTGCCCTGTGTTCACACTTTGAGGTTCGAACGTTTTATTGTCTACATACAACACAAGAGGTTGTATTTTCTATCTACATGTGAGGATCTCTATCAAAATGGGTCTGTGCAAAAATACCCCCTAATGCCTCCAGCTCAATCACCCTTGTCTTTGATTCTGCCAAAAAAAAGTATGTGATCTTTAGGCTTTAGTCTCAGTTTAAGTGCAGAAACTTTCCAGTTCTTGTTTGTTGTGTTTTTGTAGTCAGGTTTACCAGTTTAAGTAGAAAGAAACAGTCCACATCAAGATCTGAAGTAAGACAAAGACTATTTCCTGGCTCACACCAACTGTTTTCTGACAACTTTTTAACACTGTGTGAGCATAAATATCTTATCTAGATCAAAAACATAAACCGCAGTGACAAATTTTCTTGGTATTTTGTTGTGAAAACGAACCAGTGTTAAGATTTCCTGACTTCAATGCGACCCCTGCTCAACAAACCATCATTTTTTATACTTGTCTCTTCTTCAGGAAACACCTGACAAAGCATTCTCCTTTAGTGTTGACATATGTGGATAACAGTGTTTTTTCAGCAAACCTATGACCCATCAAATTCATGCTGAGCGAACGACTGCTGCTAGAGGCCAGTGTTGTTTGTTTTCTTCTGTGGAAGTGTCACATGATGGAAGAGTGACAAATTAGAGGAGGGTGTTTTTTGATCGATGAGGCACAAGGATTTTAATTAGTGTACTTTTAGATCAGTTGGTAGTTTTCCAGCTAGAACAGGATGTTTCCGAAAGTCTGTGTCTGCCTTTTGAAGCAAACGCCTGCACTGCAAAAACCGAAATCTAATTAAATGTTTTTGTCTTGTTTTCATTAAAATATGTATTTTTAGTCTTGATATGAGCCACGTTTGCTAGACTAGTCCAGAAAAATGTCTTATTTCAAGCTATTTAATTACATCAGTAATGTCTGAATTGCTTGCAATGAGTGAAAAAAATCTGCCAATGGGCCAAGAAAAAGTTTTTTGTATAAAGACATCCCTCTTATTTCAAGAAACTTGATCAGCAAATTTTTATTACCCCATTGACATACTCTTTGAACGCATTACAATCAGTTCAGATATCATTTTTGTAATCAAATATCTTGACATAAGACGTGTTTCTGGGCTTGTCAGTTAAGTGTGGCCCGTGTCAAGTAAAATGAGTCAAGTTTAACTAAAAATAATACATAAATGCTTTGATTTCAGTTTTTGTAGTGCGGAACCTTTAGATAAGATGTAATTGTGGGTATAGATGTAGAAAAGACTCGCTCCTGCTGCTGCAGAATTGCACATTGAGAGTGTTTCAATAAGCTCAATAACGAGCTCTAACTATTTCAACACGGGCATTTTTTTGTTTTTAGATTCACTTTTGAATCTTGAATGGTAAATTTTCAGCATAATGCCAAATCTGAAAGGCGTCACTCTCTCCTCTGAGAAACGTGTGACTGTCTTTTGGAGGGTTTGTTTCTTCACTAGAACATGACCAGAGAGGCCACAGTTAACAACCTGACTGACTCTGAAACACACTCATTTAGGGATTTGAGAGAAGCTTGTTGTCTAAGAGCACTCACAGAAGCAACACTTCTAAAGGAAGAGCTCACTTCTCACAAAGTACTTGCTTGAAGAAGGATAAAGGAAATGTTGTAATTTCAAGAACAATCTTTGAGGAGAATAATCAGTAAGTTTCTGCTCTGTACTAAAAGACTTTGTGTTTATCAGCTCTAAAGTGTTCCATCCTTATCACCCGGAACTAATAAAAGTTGAGTAATCTGCAAGAATTATGTACAATAAGTGAGTTTTACCAGGTTATCTCAGTAAATCTAGACCAGTTACAGATACACTATCAGCAGCATGAAGTAGAAGAAACTTCTTGATCAAACTCAAAACGACTTGTTCACTGCAAAAGAAACACAACAAACTAGACAGAAATACTGGATATCAGTTACTAGTGAAGTTTCTGAGGTTTGTCCTTTAAGCAATATCTGCTTTAAATTGGGAGGATGATTGAATGGAGACAGACTTCAACTATGGAGATAGATGCATATTTTATCTAGAATGAAGAACAAAGGTAAAATATGTGTTCTTTTCTTAACCCTCTTTTTACCCATCAAAGCAAGTTGGACATCAATTTTTCTTTTAAGATCTTATATTGAGACATTTCTCTCAACTTGTCAGGTGATTGTGGCTCATATAACATCTAATAAGAATTAGACATAAGCGTTTGTTCAGAGTTCAGTTTTTGCAGCGTGCGGATCTAAAGAGCCTCTTTCTCTTCACAACCCCTCCTTCTGTCTCTCCCTCTCATCTTTTAATTTTCATTTTCTCTTCCAGCTCAAAGTCCAAGCGACAGATAAGCCGGGAAACACTGTGAATTTCCGCAAGCTGCTGCTAAATCGATGCCAGAAGGAGTTTGAGAAGGACAAAGACGATGACGAGATTTTTGAGAAGAAGCAGAAAGAGCTGGATGCCGCCACAGAGGTACAGAGACACACAGCTTATCATTTCCTCTGAACAGTTTTCTTTTTGTCTTCTCTCTAAATGTGAAATCGTTTTAATCTGGTAGGAGGAGGAGAAGCAGCGGCTCAAGGAGGAGCTACAGGAAACTAAAGACAAGGCCAGGAGGCGCTCGCTGGGCAACATTAAGTTCATAGGTGAGCTCTTCAAGCTTAAGATGCTCACAGAGGTCATTATGCACGACTGCATCGTTAAGCTGCTCAAAAACCACGATGAGGAGTCGCTGGAGTGCCTCTGTAGACTGCTGTCCACCATCGGGAAGGACCTCGACTTTGAGAAAGCTAAGGTACAACACACCACGTACGAACAGGCTGATGAATGCAAAGTGTCATGATGAACAAAGACTCACCAAAACGCTGTGCTTCCTTTCAGCCTCGGATGGACCAGTACTTCCATCAGATGGAGAAAATAATAAAGGAGAAGAAGACCAGCTCCAGGATCCGCTTCATGCTGCAGGATGTGATTGACCTACGACGGGTACAGAAAAATACACCTTCACGCTGATTTGAAATTCTAATGCATCAAGTTTTTTATCAGTCATGGCAAGAGATTTTAGGTGAAGTCAACTATTCTACACAAAAAAGAGTGAGTCCTGTCATCTCAGGCTCGACATGAAAGAACATCAACAAAACATCTTCTGTAAACCATCAACCATTTACAAAGTTGACCAGCCTATCAAGAGTGAAGTGAACCACAAGTTTACCACTCAGAATGTAATAATGACACTTAGTTTGTGGATTAATATTTTAATTTTTTTGATTTCCTGGTCAGGCTTCAACTCTTTAACCAGCCAAACAAAGGTTTTAATGTTTTAGAAATTAGTGCGCTGTTCACCTGCTTTTATTCCACTAAGAATCCTCTTGAGACTTCAAAAAGTTTAGGGACTACAATGCTGCTGCTTCTGCATCACTCACAGTTCAATGGCTAAAAAAAACTGTAGAGCACAGATTAGTGAGCCCTCAGGGTGGCATAAGTGTTAGGAGTTGCATGATTTAGTAATACCGCATTGATTTGAATAAAAGATGACCCCCCTTTTCCAAGACATATTTTTGAAAAAAAGCTATTTGAGGACAAATTCTTGTTTTATCATGAAGAACATTTTACTTGTAAATTCTAATAAGACACAGAGAGAAAGAAAAAAACAACCCAAAGCAAGGCAGGGTGTTTTTTTATAATAGCATAGTGCCATATCCAGTGAAATATGTCATGGATCCAACGTCACAGCTGGTGGGGAAAATTATTCAGTTTCCCCATCCAGCAGAAGAAATGTAAGGTTACCTCTCTCGTAGATCAGGTTTATACCTTATTCTTTTATCTAACAGACTAAATAGCCATATATTTCATCTTACTCGCACAATAGGATGGCATTTCTGCCACATAGTTGTGCGTTTCACAGTCTTGTCTGCTCTCTTTATTGTGCGCAGCAATGTGCCGCCCCGATGCAACTCTGGAGTGGACAGGAAGTTAGGGAAAAAAAGTGAAAACCAACACAAGAAGAGCAGAAAAAAACCTTTGTCAGCCCTTCCAGCCCCCCTTCCTCTCTGCTTCTTTATTAGTTACAAGTGACAAGCGAGAGAGAGAAGAAGAGAGAGTCTGGACAGAGAAGTTAGGGCAGCTGTGAAAAGCCTAGTCCCTGAAAACAAGATAATCATACTTTTTCAAAGTGGATTTCTCAGGAAAAAATATTGTCTTTTATTCAGAACATTACAATACTTAAGTTGACTAAATGTCATACTTGTCCAGTCACAAAGCTCTGTTTCTTTGCTGTTTCACTGGAAATAGAAAATTTCATCAAATCCTCTTTAAAATGCTGTAAACCCTCAGTTTTCTCATGATGAGCCTCCCCCAGCTCGTAAACACAGCACAGCTCCTGATCACTTCAGCAGCATGTTAATTCACCTCCAGTTTGTCCGTGGTGTCGTTGCTGTGAAAGAATGCTGCAGTCCTGTAGTTATGCTGCCAGTCCCACCCATGCAGTGTTACAAAACCTGCTGTCTTCAGAGCTTTTACGAGCCAGGAATCAGCTGCTCCAAGTCAGCACAGTGGCCCGATTTCAGTGAGAAACACACGGGCTTTGTTTTCTTTGTGGGAAAATGCTAAAGAGAGGAGTTCAGAGGCTCGAGGATGTTGTTGTAAAGGCTAAAGTCACATTTATCCTACATGGAATCAACATGCACGTGACTGAGCTGATGAGTATGTGACTTCATTTCAAGTCAGGATGAGAGGAAAAGAATTCTAGTTTTAGCAAATATATATATTTTTAATGTATAAAAGTTTGATCTCGAACATCTAACCTGACCACACCAAGGCTATAATCACTGAAATAAAGTAGAAGTTATTTGACATCTGTTACCTGCACTGTTCTCATAATCTCTCCCCCACCTGACCCCAGAACAACTGGGTGCCCCGGCGAGGCGACCAAGGCCCCAAGACCATCGACCAGATCCACAAAGATGCAGAGATGGAGGAGCACAGGGAGCAAATGAAGGTGCAACAAGCCCTCGTCTCAAAGAAGGAGTCGGGTGGTGGCCCTGGAGGCAGGATGGGTGGAGGGGGTCGTGGGGGCCCTCACACCCCAGGCCGTGGTGCTCCGCCCCAGGATGAAGGCTGGAATACAGTGCCCATATCCAAGAATCGACCTATCGACACCTCTCGTCTTAGCAAAATCACAAAGGTAGGAGAGACTTAACACCTGACTCCTGATGTTTAACAGTTTTACAAAGAACCATGTTCTAACAAACTGTCACTTCTCTCAGACTCCTGTTCTGGACTTCAACAACCAGCTTCTTGCCCCAGGAGGAAAAGGCACATGGGGCAGCTGGGGTAAGGGCAGCAGCGGTGGTACAAGCGCCAAACCTGCAGAATCTGGTAAGTTACCCAGAAAAATGTGATTCACCATCAAATAAATATTCAGATGAGTACCTTCGATAAAAAACTCAACATGAGATGTTTTTGTGTTTTGTCCTCTAGGACCGGAGTCAGGAGGTCGTCCAGCTGCCACAACTCTGAACAGATTCTCAGCGTTACAGCAGGCGTCATCCTCCTCATCAGACCAGGACAGACGAGTTCCTCAGAGGTTAGAAACAAGACACAAGTGTGAAAGCAGATTAGACACTTCAGACTGAAAGATTCTGACTCCTCCTCGTGTCTCTACAGGAACAGCTCAAGTCGAGAGCGCAGTGATAACTTCGACCGGCGAGATAATCGTGGCAGTGACAGGTACGACAGACGGGACGACAGACGGGACGACCGGCGGGATGATCGGCGGGACGACCGGGATCGGAACCGCCTGCAGGTCACGAAGCGCAGCTTCAGCCGGGAGAATGAAGGCCGGAGCAGGGAGAGAGAGCAGCGCGGGCCGGCTGATCCCGTCCGCAGGGTAGCGAGCATGACAGACGACAGAGACAGAGGCAGCAGAGAGAGAGCCAGGAGCAAAGAGAATGGTAGAGAAAAATTTTATGAAATTAAAGACAAAAGTTCAACTGATGGAAAATGACAGTCTGGATTTTGTTTTACTAAATTGCAAAACTACTTTTTTTCTTAAAGGGAAAGTTATCATAAACTCATTCCTGCATTAATGTATTGCTTTTTCTGTCTGTCATGTCAGCAGTGAAGCGGGAGGCAGCTGCCACCCCTCCTCCTCCCCAAACTCCCACCAAGCCTGCCTTGACTGAAGACGAGCTGAACAAGAAGTCTACAGCAATCATCGAAGAGTATCTACACATTAATGACATGAAGGTAGAGTTATGTGCATGAATCAAGAACATCTTTCTCCTAAAGAGGAGTACACGTGCTTATGACCAATCAGTAGGGAAGGATTTTGGTAGGATTTTATTTATACCAATGCCCTTATTGATTTTGTTTATCCATCCAGTTCTTTATTAATTAAAAAAATGTGAATTTTCTGTGTACAAAAATTAGCTTTACATGTTGTTGGGTCAACAACATTTCATCCAGTTTATGAGGAAATAAATATGAAATTGGTCAGTAGATTTAGATATCTCTGGATGCAAATAAATAAAAATAAGTAAAAATACTCACACCAGGTGATGTTGATGAATTGTTTTATCATATGTTATTGACTGAAATAGACCACTTTAGCAAAGCTTTGAGTTGTCTGGAACCTTGAGCTTGCCGTAGTTATGCAGAAGTCAGCCATGAGTCAGCACTTCCTGTTTGGAAAACACTTACCTGTTAGTATTTCGACATTTTTGACTTTAGGTATTGTTTATTAAAAGTTATTGTGATGTATTTCTGTGATTAAAGTTGAAACTCTGTTTTAAAAGTGAAGTTATATTGATGTATTCTAACCGCAAGCACATCAATGAAATTTCCAGTATAAGTTAGCATCAGGCTAGCACTATGTTTTCTATAGTGGCATAATGGTCGAGGTGAAGTCCAACTGTCCTGGTGTTAAACAGAGAATCAATAAGGGAGTTGATAAGCGTAAAGGCTAATGATGTTGATGGATTGAACCATTTACAGATTCTGATCAAGGCTGAGTTCTCGATGCCCGTCCCTACCACTCTGTGACCATTTGTTCTTCTCTGTCCCAACAGGAGGCCCTGCAGTGTGTGCAGGAGATGAACAGCCCTCAGCTGCTCTTCGTGTTTGTACGAAACGGTCTGGAATCGACGCTGGAGCGCAGCACCATCGCCAGAGAGCACATGGGCCTGCTCCTGCACCAGCTCATTAAGACTGGCACCCTCTCCACAGAGCAGTACTACAAAGGGTCAGTCATAGATCTCTGAAGACATACTCTGGTAGACAGGACAGCGTTACTTTGCTTTAAAATGATGTGTGATATAAAGTGACTCACTTCATATTTTGGAAATGAAACCTGTAAAACTTTGAAGAAAGTGTATGATTCCAAACTCCTCAGTGAGATGTCATCTGGCAGTGTTTCAAGCTGAGAAAAGTTAGTGACAGTAGCACTCTTGTTTAATAGACCCCCACAGAGAAGTGCTGCTTTTTTTAGCCTCAAATTAATGTTTAGATGTTATACTTTGAAGGATTACTGAAAGTATCTTCTCATCTTTCTACACTTTGCTCAATCAGGCTCCATATGTTCATGTCAGCTTGGTAGGATGCCTTTCAGGTTCACCATCTGCTAAGATTTGAACAGTCTCCTTTTGATTTAACTTGAGAATGTTTGTGTTTGTGTGTTCACAGGCTTCAGGAAATCCTGGAGGTGGCTGAGGACATGGCCATCGACATCCCCCACATCTGGCTGTACCTGGCAGAGCTGATCACTCCCATGCTCCATGAGGGCGGCATCCCCATGGGACAACTTTTCAGGTGGGATCAAGCAATTAGAAATGAAGAAATTTCAAGAAATTATTTTAGAGGGTTGTTTTTAATATGTGAGCTGGATTTTTAACCCCTTTCTTTGCCTCCAGGGAGATTTCAAAGCCTCTAATCCCGCTGGGCCAAGCTGGGGTTCTACTAGTCCACATCCTCACTTTACTTTGCAAAGGAATGGTGAGATCCAAACAATAATAATACAAAGCTCTGTCTCCTGCTCCATTTACAGTCCCAGCCTCACATGAAAAAGCCATAATGCTATCTTTGTTTTCTTTAAAATCAGAGCCATAAAAAAGCGGGCACTATGTGGAGGGAAGCCGGCCTTCGGTGGAAAGACTTCCTGCCTGAGGACGTAGACGTCAACAAGTTTGTTACAGAAAAGGTGAGAGGTTGTTATCAGTGGCATGTTACACACATAGCTGGGTATTTTCAAAACGTAATACTCGCCCTCCTCTGTTTTTAAAGATGCACACCTGATCGTTCACAAAAAAAAGAAAACATCCACGTGTAACTAGGCAAATCTGGTAAAAAGTGCAGCTCTAAGCAGACCCATAGGTGACAGTGTTTTTCAGTCAAGAAAGCTGTACCAGCCAATCAGAATGAATCCTCATCATTCTGACCATAGACATGATATAAGTAGACGCCTCATGGACTGATACTTTCTATTGGAGCAGACATAACAGCGTGGCCACTGGACAAACGGGTCTCCCATGAGCCTCCAGTGCATTTATTTCTACCCGAGGGCAGTGTGTGCCCAACTAAAAAGTGTCAGAACTCCCCAAATTTTCAGCTGATTTTCGCATGGTTTGGTTTGTTACAAATGGCAGAAATCTAGTTATGATACAGGATGATTTTACAAAACTTTTCTTTGTGTTTTAAATTTACATGGTATTTATAGGCAGCACAAAATGCTGAAAAAGTTGCTCACTCTGTGATGACTCCTGTTTGTTCTGGAGTTAGGAGATCCACTCAGTATGGTGGTGATGCTACATCATGCTCCGGCACACTAGAGGTGTCTACTTCTATTAAGTCTATGATTCTGACTATTTTGCCCTAGATTTAAACATGGGGCTGAGACCTTTGTTTGGATTGATAAAGAAGTTCGCTCTGCAACACAAGTGTTAAGATACACTTGAAGAGATAAGCAAAAAGAAGTGTTTGTATTGATATTCAAACCAACATGCCCACAACATTAATGCTCCACATCAAGGCACATATACATGATGTTAATGGCTTATTTGTTGCAAGCTGTGACATTTGTAATCCAAACCTCTGGTCAATGGAGTGTACAAGAAACAATTAAAGTAGAATTGTGCAGAGTCTTCACTTTGGCTTGGGTTTCAAAAAGATTGTTTTTAGTGACGTAAAACTGCAGTTTCGTGTGGTTGACAGGTCTAAACGTATAAAAATATGCGGTTTCTCAGATACCCAGCGACATGTGGATGCAGCAAGTGACTGAGGAGATTCATGGCTTCCTTTTAAGGCAGAAGTCATCACATAAGAAGACAATTAAAGCTTATTGCTGACTGTTTTTGTAACCCAGGATGTGGAGTTCACCCTAGGCGACGAGTCTGAGAAAAGCAAAAAGAACGAGCTGAGCTCTGAGGAGCTGACCAAACAGCTGGACAGACTGATCCAGGATAAAGCCGACAACCAGAGGATCTTTGACTGGATTGAGGTTTGTAGTACTACTCCCTGCTTCTCTATCAAAGACTCTTCTTTCCATCCTTATTTGGATCTATCTATATCTTGATTTTTCTAAACGTGTTGTCTTTGTGTAGGCAAACCTGGACGAGCAGCAGGTCTCCTCCAACATGTTTGTGAGAGCTTTGATGACCTCCATCTGTCAGTCAGCGGTTATCTGTGAGTCAGCAGCCACACTGGGCTCTCCTCATCACAGATTTCTCCTCCTGTTGTTGTTGCTAGTTTGCCTTGTTGTTTTCTATGATTGAGGTTTTGTTTGAAATTCACGTTTAGGTGAGAACCCCTACAAGGTGGATGGTGAGCAGATCAGACAGAGGGCCAAGCTGCTGCAGAAATACCTGAAGGATGAACAGAAAGAGCTGCAGGCTCTGTACGCTCTGCAGGGCCTCATGGTGCAGATGGAGCAACCTGCCAGTGAGTAGCTGACGCTATACTGGTGTCTGCATCATCTCTGCAAATCAAAACTTGTATGTGATATCATTGCTCTCTGTCTCCTCTCCGTCAGATCTGCTGCGGATGTTCTTTGACACCCTCTACGACGAGGACGTGATCAAAGAGGAGGCCTTCTACAAGTGGGAGTCCAGCAAAGACCCCGCCGAGCAGCAGGGTAAGGGCGTGGCCCTCAAGTCCGTCACCGCCTTCTTCACTTGGCTCCGTGAAGCCGAGGACGAGTCCGACAACAGCTAGGACCCTCTGGGATGAGCTGTGGGATCCTGGAGTGTGAATGTTTGGTGGAGGATTCAGAGGACTCTGAATCAGAAAAAAACCTTCTGCATAAACAGAAAAAGCAAGAAAAAAATTCTTCAACTGGGAGAGATTGTATTATGGATCGAACATTCGATCGTGTTATTTTTTTTTTTGTTTTGTTTTCTTTTTTGGGTTCCTTGTTTTTCTTCAAGCAATCGAATGTCATTTTTGAAATGAAAGAATTACAGGATGAATAGAGAGATTAGATTTGAATGAGAGAATGCTGAGCAGCGTTGAAGCCGTGGGAGATGATGTTTCCTTCAGTATTTTTGAGGTTTAACTTGTTTTTTTTTTCTTTTTCAAATGGCTGTTCCTCGCCACGGCAACACTATCCAAGACACTTTGCTTATGACAGATATGAAAAACGACTTTAAGAGGCTGTTCACATCTATATTTTTGATGAATTCATCCTTTATCGTGGACACGACACAGCAACATTGTCATGTCACGTACGGTGTTTGATCTACATGAAGCGCTTGTGTAGACGGTTAGCTTTTCGTTCCTCTACTTTCCGCTGTTGGATGATTGGAGTGAGTGTTTTATAATAAAAAAGAAAACTACAAAGAAAAGTGAGCGAGCGCTGTCTAACAGACTTTTCAGACAGAAGTTTAAGAAACGGTTGTTGGACTCCTGAGGATTTTACACATCCTGAAGGTGGACGGTGTCTCTGAGGAGAGGGGCAATGAACTTTGACCATTTTGCTGCTTTGGGAGGACGACGCTTCCCTGGTGCCCCTCAATCCCAAACCCCAGGACTCCCAACACCCTAACACTCTCTCCCCTCTGTCTGTTTCACATGTTTCCTGTGCTTCAGAAAACAAACTGTGGACAAAGGGAGAGCGAGGGCTCAC